>JAVQKG010273689.1:0-11723 GCA_036025885.1 Hypseleotris bucephala
ACTTAACCTAAATTGCCTACGAATTAATGTGTTAGTGTGACTGTATAACTAGTGGTCAGGAGGGGCCGTAGGCGCAAAATGGCAGCCACGCTTCCGCCACTGAGTATGACTGGGAGTGAATAATGCAGCAAAATTGTAAAGCAACTTTGAGTGTCTAGAAAAGCGCTATAATTAATCGGATGTACAGTGAAGTAGTCATAGCTGCAGCTCAATGGTCTTAAGAAATCCTGGCTCAGACTTGGGTTTTTCTTTGTTATTCTGGGGAAACCCTCCAGTCACATGGTTCAGGGTCAGAAGCTGCAGCAGCACATTTCATCTTGTTTCGCCGGTTGCCTGGTAACAGTTGAAAACAGAGCAAGTTTTTTTATGAGAGGGAGTGCGTGGAGAGGTCTAACTGTTCAAACAACCCTTAAAGTCAATGTTAGCCAATACAGCACTGGAGCCTAGAGCAATATTCATCTTGATTTATTTAAAACACAGTCAGAAAACAAAGTGAGAAGTATGCATTTAAAGTCCATATATCTCGAGTGTCTGCATGTGATGTTACCATGAGTTCTCAATGGCTTTCAAACTGTTGCAAGACATAGACTTATAAGGAGAATTTGTGAATCTAAATTTCCCCTAGTAAATGAAAGTTAAGAGTTAATAGTTGTCTGTATGTTTATGTTTTTTGTCAGCCCAGTGAATAACTTGCCATTGTCCAGGGTACACCCCACCTGTGGCCCATAGTTGCTGGCATAGGATGCAATCACCTACAAACCCTTAGTTGGAAGAAAATTAATGAATACACGCAAAACATTTTTCAGTATAAACCTATTATCTGCATTCTATTCGACTCATTATAAAAACTAGCCAATTTTAAGGCATGAAATTGGTCCAAATGTAAGCTGTCTATTCCCCTTTATTTATCTAGTGGAGTTTAGTTAGGTCCACCCCCTTCTTTCCAGAAACCCAGAGGAAGTTGTCCTGATTGGGCTTTGTCTGAACAGCTCGTCTGACTGTGAGCGCCATGCTGCAAGGACAACCGGATACACAACATACTCCCGACTGGACAATAACAAACCTCTGTGTACACCATGCAAAGTGTCCCTGGCTCCTCATGCATGGGCGGACATGTTTATTTCCCCAATAAAGCTCCAGCAAAGCTACCTGGGATCTAGTTTAATAAAAATGGCTTCAGTGCGCTACAACTTTATCTATTCACAGTCATACACTACTATTGGTAGTTGCTTTTGTGGCCACAGTTTCTTAGAGGCATACTGATAGAAATATGGCTGTCATACCATGCAGGCAGCCTCTCTACACTGTAAATTTTTAAGTTAACCATATTCAAAATAATCTAATAAATCAGCCTTAAAAATCAAAGTGGTGCCAACTTAGAATTTCAAGATAACCCAATCAATACTCCCATACACCTTCTTTTATCTTAAGTCTAAATGAAATTCAATAAATAAACATTTAGTCAGTTGTCTCTTTCTTTCTTTTTTAATGAATGCAAGCACAGAGTTATTTGTGACTTACATATTTAATGTATTACTTGTTTTTTCCAAGTAAAGTTAACTTGTAAAATTATAGTGCCACCACCATAAAACACACCAACACAATATGCAGACAAGGTGTGTGAAGTGCCTTGCCCAAGCACACAACGACAGTAGAAACTGATTGCAGGATGGACCAAACCCCCAACTTTCAGAATGTTGGACAACCTACTCTACCTAACCACCAAGTTCCCTATATACAATGCATTAAGCCTGACTGTAATTGCATCTGAAAATTGTTTGTATTTTAGTAAATTATTGTTTGACATAGTCTCCTTTTGCCAAACGCCTTGACGTCTGTGTGCTGTCACTACTCGGCTCCAGTTGGGTGGGGAAACAATCGTGAATGAATGTGTGCTTATAATAGTGTGTCATCACATAATGGAAAATACAGCTATAGTTTACAGATAGTGTGTCTTTGCGGAGGGCTGTGTTTCGGGTGAGATGTAGCAGGCTCTTTTTCATTTGTCTATTTTTAGTGAGGATTGTGTGGTCGATACATATCTTTGAGCTAATAGAGCTATTGCTTTCACTATGAGAGGGATTATCTTACATTTTTGCCTGTGTGTCAATTGAGTTTTGCAGTACATTCAATTCCACTATTCATTTCTCAACAGGCTTTTCAGTAAGGCAGTCTGCTTGAAGTGTTTTGCGCTCCTTTATGAGTTCAATCCTCATGCCAGACAACTACTCTTTTTAAATGCAGTCTGCATGTCCTCCCTGTGTTACTGTGGGGTCTCTCCAGGTACTCAGACTTTGTAAGGGGAATTGCTACCTAAACTGACCCTAGCGAATGAATGTAATAGTTGCCGTGATCTGTTTCTCTTTTCCCTGACCCCAGACAGGAAGAAGTAGAATAATATAAATGAATTGTACATAACAAGTAATCATTTGATATTCACAGCACAGATGCAACATGGGTCCTTTCGGGTCACTCATGGACAGAAAGCAGATGTTATGCATATTTAGCTGTGTACATGTACAAATAATCACAGTGAAGATTTTCATTTATCCAGCTTATAAACTCTACTCACTGACCAGTTAAATCAGAACTTAAGAAGTCTGTTCGAAACGCATTCTAAACTAAAAAACCTTGTCCAGATACCCTTTTCAAACTTCAGAATGTACAAACAATGTGCATATTTTAAAGTATAATTAAACATGTCAAACGATTGCCATTCTGTTCACTCATCATTTTATATTTAGCCATAAGTCCCATGTTCGTTTCCCGGACCAGAGGGGTGCCTTTTGTGCGGGATTTACATGTTCTTCCTGGTACACCTTTTTTCCTAAATTTTTCTAAAATACACACAGAAACTATACTTTACCTTATCTCACCTTGACCAATACAGACCAACAATGGCTTTTAATTGCAGCCAAATGAGACAGGCATTATAGCTTGGGTCCTACTTAAAAAGCCTGTCTGTTCTTACAAAGCAAGAGTAGCCTTGTTTTTGATGGATGGTTCCAGGGGCCCACGTGGTGTTGCTGCACACTTTCTGGCTTTTCCTCAAAGGCTTTCCTCTTCACAGCCGTCATGGTACTCTTTGTGCAGTGGGACGTCCAGTATTGTCCCATTTCCCAGAACAACTCCACTGACTCATGTGGGCTGTGTTGGCAGGGGTCCAGCAACAAGGACACCCCCGCCACCGACATAGCCAAAGACTAAGTCACCCTTATATCTCAGGACTATTACGAATCACTATTGCCTGTCCCAAAATATCCTTCATTTAACGGGCTGCACTGGGTTTTGTCACTGGATCTCATGACAACCGATGTGACGCATGTAGTGATCTCATCCAGCCTGGTTTGTGTTATTTTTTTTATTGTATTATGGTCTCACAGGGACATATCTGCCTGCATGCATCATCTGTCAATGTTTTATCAGTAGACAGATAATAATAAAAGTTATATTGATACAATTTTCCCACATCTTACAGTCATTGATTTCTTTTTCACTGGACAAAATCTCCTTAAAAATAGAAGGTTATTGCTAGGTGGAAGTTTGATGGTTCTATTCCTAGCCCTGTATGGTATGGCAGCCACAGTTCGGTCAGTCTTCCTCAGGGCAGCATTAACAGATGTTGTAAAAGATATATCAACAGAAATGTAAGTGAAATTGTGCACAAATCCTTATTCCCATCAGCTTTTCCCTCCTGAGGTCACTACAGAAAAAATATCTCGCTCCCACTTTTGGGGTGAATGGCATTTTGACTTGGCATATTACACTAAATGCCCTTTATGACACAGCCTCCTTCATTTATTTAGACTTGGGACAAGCACAAAGAGTACATTAGCTTGTACCCCATTGTGGCTAAATTATCATTGTGGACATACATTATTGTTAGTCTCACACTTTGCTTTTACCCATTTTGGCCCAGATCATGTCTATTGGCTGTATTATACAATGACCAGGATTAACAACAATAAACCGAACAGTCATTCTTTTACATAACTGTTTAACTTCTTTCCTTATATCTTGTTTGCCTTCTTGTGTGGTGGTTGTGGTATATAGTTGTTCCTGGTAATGTGGATTTCTTTAGAAATGCCACAGAGGCCAAGCCAGATCTGAGCTCATACTGTCCGGGTCACTGGCTGTTGATTGTAGAGGTCCTTTCATTTCTTTAAACTTTCACCATGTTTATTCAAGTCAAGTGATGTAACCATGCTGAGACAGGACACTGTAAACAGACTAATAAACTGTAAAATAAATTAATAATTTCTTGCTTAAATCAATGCAGTAAAAATATATTTGAAGAGAGCAGTTTGAGAAGGGTGGCCCAGACAGGGAGTTTCCTACAACTATGGCCCAATCAAGCTTTAAGATACGAGAGTCTAGAGTTAGTAGTTGTTTATGTTAATTTAGTGCAAGTAATAGGCAAAGTTTATGGTGAATATATTCTCCTCCTAATATCATTTTTTACATTAGGCTTGCACTATATCCTGGTTTAGTTTAGTCTTGTTTTAACTTTTGTTTAGTTGTGGTTTAATCCTATAATAGACCAAGTTTTGTTTTAGCCCAGTTTTAGACCTGGTTTTGACCGGTTTTTGTCCTGTTTTTCTTCCTACATGTAGATATTTGTAAAGAATGCCAATTTAATCTGCTCACAAGGTACAATATTTATGTCCTCTCCACAGTAACCCTACAATATTTCCACATTGCGATCATTCTAAAACTTCACGTACAGCCTTGCCTGCAACTTTTTTTATAAGAAGGGGAGATTGGAGCCAGTGAATATTTTGGCCTAGGTTGTTGACGTTAGCCGTTTTTGACAGTGCAGTGCGTCAGTATTTGAAGCAGATTTGGACGTGTGTAAGGGTTTGTCTCTCGAGTCTCTTCACAACTCATCTCGTCAAGAGGCTGAACGTGTGGCACAGACAGGGCAACAAGATGACGGCAGATTAGCATTTGATCTTCCACCAGTGAGCCTGCCAAGAAATGCACAGTGAGCCGGGCTGCCGATCAGTGGGCACCGCCGGCCTGGTGTCCCGCTGAGCCAAGGGGCCAAACAGATGGGCCATCTGGTGAGAGGCTGGCACAGGACAGGGGCGGTTCTGTTTCCATGGGCATACTGGGCATACAGGGCTGTAAGGCGCCAGAGGACCACCTGTCTGCTAGTGTAGTTCTTTCATGTGTGGTCAGCAGTGTATTATCACAGAAGGACTTGTCGATATGATATGTGTTTTTTGTAAGGCATTTGTTTCTACAATGTAAAACCTAAGAATGAATTAGTTGTTCTCATCCTACAAACAAGATTTATTGTGTCTTAGCAATGAAATATACTGAAATATTTTTTAAAGAGATAGGCCTAGCTCTCAAGAACTGTCTACAGTCTGGTGGGTTAAAAAAATAAAAAGTTGTTAAAATATTTACAAATCATAAATCTGACTGTGTTCTATGATGTGACATAGGAAATATGTCATAGTTACTATTTTACAGTGTTTTACAGTGAATGAACCCAGAGTTTGTGGGTTACAACTTGAGAATGAGAACTCTGATCTGATGTTGCTGTCGAGGCCAGGGGAATGTCTGAAGTAAAATCATACTTATGACAAATCATCTCCTTTACATCTTATTACACAGATAGTAATTTTATTTTTTGTTTTATGAAGACCTCCAGACTACAGCAGTATGTCTAATGTTAATATGTGAGGTTTAAGACACACAGTTAATGTGTAGGGGCTTTTGAGAAAACAGTCGGAGCGGTGTCGGGAACTGAAAGTAAATGATGCTCAACAGAAACTGTCCTGGGAGTTCTTCCACTCAACTCTCTGAAGGCTCTTCAAAAGGTTTCCAGAAAGTTGGTGTTGGCTTCACTTCACACAAACTACATGCACGTACCAAAGGTTTATCACTTCAACAGCTTTTAAACTTTTATCCCAATTTACTTGCACTTTATTTTTTATACTTTGCTCAAAAATGGTTGGTTTGATGATGTGAATGTCGTTGTGTTAAGGGATACGACGGATTGGACAAAATTATTTCCCCACAGCTGACCATTATAAGCTGAGGTTTAGATCTATTTTAGGCCTTATTAAGTCTTGGTTTAAACCTTGTTTAGTCCTGATTTAGCCTTGTATACAGCTTTGTGAGTCCAGCTTTTTGGTCTCCTGTATCTTTTTTTTCTGGTGGCAGGAGGGCCAAAAGTTCATGTTCTGGGTGAGTGACTATTTATACTATATATATATACTATACTATATATATAATATATATATGACTATATATACTATTTATTAAAAATATTGTGCTTTTAACTGAAAAGTGATCATTAGATAACACACATACGTACCAGAATAACAGAAATCCGGACCTTGGTGACCTCAATGGTGTGTACAATCCTGGTAGCGGTTTGTTATTGTTGTTTTAACACATGAAGCGTGACCCTTCTCATAACAGTAGATGAGATTATGTTTACAATTTGTCCTCGCATTACATTGGTCTAATCACACGATCACCAGTAATGAGACATAATGCTTGAGATGAAAAAACAAGTAGTTTTGCAGGAAAAGTGCTCTACATGTGACTACATCAAATGCCATTGTTGTGATTTTAAACTTGTTTTTGGATGTTAGAAAAATGTATAGTGTAACCAAAAAAGCGACTCATTTTGAATTGCATATTTTAAGCCTGTGGTTCTTGTGTGGTCCACAGAGACAGTATTTCATTAAGGCACGGATGAAATTATTTTCAGATAAATCCCTGGATGCTGAAGTAGTCTGGTAATAGCAGTCGTGTGTTCCTGTTATCATCTGTGAAACTGTCAGCGCTTCCTTTAAAGTTTCACACACAGAAATGAATGTGACAACAGATATTCACCTTCAATCTCACCATCTTACCTGAGGCTAATTGTCTAGCTATGGCTGTTCATTGTATTATATAGCAAAACCATCATTATCCACAATAGCGATATTAAAAACAAAGGAATGCATTGATTTTTGTATCTCCCATATAAAAGAATGTTATAGTCAAAACAATTGTCCAACCCAAATGAAAAAAGACTTTGCTTTCATTGAATTTTTACTTCAGTCCTGGTTGGTCCTAATTTATGTTTGTTTAAAAGATGGCTATTATGCTTGATAGATATTTAGTAATTTGGACACAGGTGGCTTATTATTATAAATTTATCATATTAACTTTTTTTTATTTCAAAAACTCAATGATTAGGTAAAAAGCTTATTAAAGGGAATGCATGTTTTCACTTTTGGTATAAATCGCCTGGCTGACGTCAAAAACGGATTGAGTTGAGTGTAGAAAAATGGCGGATGGATTGTAAAGGTTACATAAAAATGTGCCTGTGGCTCAGAAGACCACCCCAGGATGTTTTTTTTAATGATGAAACAACATTATAAGATTGTAGAAAGCTATTTTAAAAAGTATATTTTGCACAATCCCTTTAAGGACACCCACATATTACTAGTCTTATAGTTATTGCACTAATAAATATGGTTAATACAATTTACTTTTGCTGCATCATTGGATATCTATAGCATGGACCTAAACTCTTGTAGGTCACAGTCCACTGAATAACAGTAACCACATAAGGGTATTCAAGAGACTGTATTTGTCTGTTAGTATTTGTTTGTAATAAAAAGGATATGCCAATCTTTAGAGTGTATCCTGGTTATTAAACAAAAACACTGAAATCTGGTGTAAGTCTGTGTTGAACTACCACCTGCGTCCTGTTTTGGCCATTGTTTTTGTGCAATCGTAGAAATATTATGAAGGAAATAGGCTTGTATAATGCTGAAGCTGACTTTTGTTTTTTGCTTTCAGGTTGAAGTTTTGGCTAGCTGAAAGAAATTGGGCTGTGTGGCTCAATTTCAACAGAACCACTTCCTGATGATGACAGTAAACATGAGTGAGTAGAACATTACCTACACACTTCCCCTGTCAAAAAAAAATAACAATGTTTTTTAAAAGCAGGAGATGGTGCATTTTGGGAGCAGTGTTTTTTAGATGTTATTGTAAAATGTTGTTTCTGATGTTGAAAAGGGCAGAAGCCAATATTATTCTATGACAGGGTATCTTTTTCAAACCATGGACTTGGGATTAAAGAAAACATACAGAGACTGAGGAAAGAGTGGGTGTTTAATGTTGGACCAAAGCCTATTATATTAATTAAGGCTGCATTTGCCCAGTTTCTATTTAGAAATCACCATATACTTCTAAAAAAGTATATGTTGACGTATAAACTTGGCCTTATAAAATTGCTTTGGGAGCCATTAGCTATGAGAAACATTGGATAAAATCTAATTTTGAGAAACTGAGCTTGAGAAACACTGTTGTATTGTTGTATCGGGTTAGACAACATAAACTTGAACAATTCACAACTTTGCTTGGCTCTATAAAACATATTCACTCAGAGAGACATGTAATTAATTTCCTTTGACCAGTTTTTGTTTCATGTTGATAGGCCAAGTAATCACAGAGTAACCATAACCCACACAAAAAGCATCTCAAGTTTGAAACTTCTAGAAGATTCTACCATAGGATTTTGTGCATGTCTCCAGCTCAATTAAAAACAGTCCCTTGTTATGACATCAAATGAACACAACCTATTGAGGCAAAGAAAGGTGCTTGCAAAGTCGAGTTTATTTATATTCACAACTACCAGGCTTGTGAACATATGCAACACTCCTACAGCTAGGCAAAAGCACTCTCCCACACACATTGTTTTTCCACTGAGGCATTACATGGAAAGTATACTGTGTTACATTTGCATCCTTACTGCCACATGAAAAACTTAATCCGAAACAGCATAAGGTTTGGATCACTGTATTTGTTCAACATTTGATGAATCACATGTTTTGAGAAGTGGTGTTGTGTCCATGTAGGGTTCTATATTTACCTTTATTGTCATTGTTCAGTAGAAAAAGAAAATGTAGCTATAGGCAGACAGCCTTTAGTTGCTTAATCAGCTAATTGGTCAGTGAGGTCTTTGTATTAGTCGATAAGTTTGCACACGCAAATTAAGTTACAGTACAGTAGTTATAGTAATAAAAAGAGCAGTTCTAAAAATAAATGGGTAGTATTGAAATGAAGTAAAAATAAACATTTTAACCATAACTGTTGTATTTGTTGCAGATGACGGTCACCAAAATGGACCTGGACAGCACAGGAACTCACAAGGTAATCTATTTCTTTAGTTCTGTTCATTATATTGCAGATTTAAATAGTGTTGTTACCATTTAAAGATTATTATCACACCCTGAAAAGTGCCATGTGGACAAATGAATGAATCTTTTTGTGTTCTGAAACTGCATGTGCTCCACGTGTTATGGTATGTTATCTTTGAACGCCCCATCATCCTCCCATCATCCAAAGACATGCGTGTGTTGAGAGAATTTGAGATTGTAAATTTTTCTCTGTGAATCAATGTGAAACCGTTTAGTTGTATATGTCCCTGTGTTAGCTCTGCAACCAACTGACCACTGTCCAGGATGTACACCACCTACGCCTATAGTATAGACAGATGGCAAATTCTAAAATGTTTTACAAAATTGATCTGGATTGCACAGGAAATACCAAAGTTATATTTATTTAGTTCACTTCTGTATCCAACTAGGTTTCATTCATTCTCTCATGGCAATTTCCGACTGTCGTTGCCAACACAGAAACAGTATACACACAGCCCTTTTAAAAGTCATATGCTGTACAGTGAAGTGGACAGACAAGTTAAAAAGGGGATTGTCACTGCCTCATAGCTTAATGGAAAGTAATGTTTGCAGACGTCCAAGTGAAAAGACCTGGGCATAGACCTTGTGCAAACATTTATTGCACAACTATTGTAGTGCTGCTACAATAGGCCTGGATTACATCACAGCCATTATTGTGAGTGAAAGATTAACGTAGAGGGTTTAAACATTACACGCATTAGGTGTTCAATTAGCTGCATCACAGTTTTGGTGGGCATAGACTTGGACTGCACAATGCATGCAATTAGCGATTAGCAAAAATGATATGATTGGCAATATTTGGACACACTTGTTCTAGGCTTTATTAACCACATACTATTCAAATTTAATATAAGTAGAAAAAGTCTCAGGAAACTAAACCAGGTCTAACCCAGTTCTACATTGAGAACCAAATTGGTAGACAATACTCTAAAGAGGCTCCATATAGATTTTGACAATGTATATTTCTGTCACATGGATGGCCATACATTTATTGCCTTTTTTGCAATACTGGCTTGCTTATTTTAATACAGTTGCTATATTGGCTAACTCTGTATAGAAAAGCTTGTGTGTGTGAGTTATTAGCTGAAGCTGAGGACACATTTGGCTCCAGCTGCTAATCCAGCCGAATGCCTTTGCCATGATGTGTCTCCCTGCACCAGGAAATCCCCTCCATGTCTTCATTCAGGCAGCCTCTGAACACTCTGCTGTAGCCTGCTCTGACTGGAAACTATCTTTAACAAAAACACTCAAGAATCTTCAACTTTATGAAAGATTCTGCTCAACTTACACGTTTTAAAGGAATTATATTGTCCTTTTACAATCATATAATATACAGTCTGTATAACAAAATATGTCAAAATGCCAGTGGCAATACAATATAATTGTTAGCGTAGCATTTAGCTTTATTTTTAGCAAATAATGATGACTTGCAATACTATGCTCACTCAACTTTTTAGCATTTTATATATTTTTGTTGTATGCTATTTTTAATGTACAATTTAACACACAATTATTTGTATGTATTTAGTGGCAATACAACATTTCTAATTAGTAAACATATTTCAGTTTTACTAGTTTTAGTGTAATACAGTGGGATGATGAGGGATCAAAACAAACTTGCCATTGTAGTTATTAAACTTTCTGTTAAAATGTTTTTGGTATGTATAGTAATACCCACGAGAGGCACTTATTTTGTATTGCATAGGACTACTTTGTACTTTTTAAGCCTGTGGTCTTTGTTTAGTCCACAGAGACAGTATTTCATTAACGCAAAGATAAAATTATTTTCAGATAAATCCCTTGACACAGAAGTTGCCTGCTAAAACCAATGCTGTGTGTTTCCTTTATGAAAACTTGCAGCTGTCATGTTATAACTACAGGTACACAACCCCTTTAACTAACCTATCTCGGACATGAGTTCCTGTCCCTTTCACTTCACCAGCCACTGTGAAAAAGATGGAGTCATGATGATGCAATGTGCAGCAATCAGACTCTATTGTGCTATGCTGCTATAGCTCCATTTGACTTCCTGGAATCCCCCCTTTTTCTTATGCCACTCACACTCTGCCCAGAACACAGGAAGAAGACAGAGAAGTCATACTCACAAATTACATATTAACGTGAAGAATATAAAAAGGGTAATAAAGTAATGTTTAATGTTGCATACTTATTAGCTGGGTCTTATGTGAGAGCACTGTCTGGATGGAAAAAAGATTAGCCAGTACAAACTAAACCAGGACTAAACCAGCCTTAAACTAGGTCTAATGTAGATTACTAAATCAGAAGTAAGCCAGGCATGAAGCAGGACACTGAACTGTGAATAAACCAGGACTAAAACAGAACTAAACCAGCTCTAAACCAGGAGTAAGCCAGGTCTAAACGAGGTCTAGTTCAGAATCCAAAGTTCAATAATGAGCCAGGACTAAACCAGGATTTATCCATATTATCAGTCACACTTTACTTTACAGCTTGGTAATTATATGGTAATAATGTGGTAATAAACAAGTT
>JAVQKG010273842.1:0-13038 GCA_036025885.1 Hypseleotris bucephala
AGGACTGCAGAGAGTGTGCTTCTTTTATTAAATCTGATCATGGTCGTCATACTAGAATGTGCACAATACAAAAACTCACTGCAACACTGGTGCGTCATAACAAAATAGATAATACCCCCTACCAGTTATCTTCTTAGCCTATATCTAGATAACTCGATGGTGTGGTACATTTAGAAATTTTAATACACATATAAATACTGTTGCAAGTGTTCACGTTCATAATTAATTCTTTGGTTTATTCAGTGCTCAGAAAAAAAGCATAAGTTAAATAAATTACAGAGAGATCCTGAAGTGCTGTATATTTAAAGTAGATACTGTATATTGCACAAGCATGGTACACATGTGAAGAGTTTTTTGTGATGCAGCTGGGGGTGAGTGGGGTCATGTCCTGGAGCAAACAGGGTCATGACAGAATGACGAGCAGCATCAGCAGTCCCAGCATCAGGCACACAGGACAATGGCTCAGTGCCAACCCGAACGACCTCCCTATAGACGGGCACAAATGAATGAACGTCAGGTCCCCATTGGAAAATCCCCATTGGAGGACAACACAGATTAATTGTGATTCTCCCATCCAACAACAAACATGGTACTATGTTACTACGCTAATGGAATAATCTGAGTCAAAATATTTCAGTAATTGAAACTGATTTAGAAAGCACCCATTCCTCATGCCTGCCTTAGTGTGTGTGAATACTGTACCTCTGAAGTCCACAGGCCTGTCCTCCCAGGGCGTCAGCACCATGGCCAGAGCTTGCTTTTGCATATACGACAGTGCATCAACCACTGCCGAGGGCACTGCTTCAGCCTGCTCATGGGAGAACATGCTAATCTGCTGATGGCTGAACACCACCTGTAGACAATATTAAAAAAGGGGAAATGTATACTTTACATTTTATCAACTTACAATAAGCACATTTACTTGTATTTTGATGAAAGTGTACTTACAGAAAATTTTGCTGGAGGAATTACAGAGATTGCTAAAGGTGTTATTCCTTCGATTTGAGATTTGACCAAAGATGACATAGCTATATCTGGAAGACCAGCTATGAAGAAACAAAAAAAAGACAGTACCAGAGTAATTTTAATGAAAATGGAACCACAAACGTGTACTGTGAGAATAACCTTAAACTGATTTACCTCCTTAATAATTTCAGATTACAAGGGACTCCTCTAAATTGTAGCTAAGATCTACAAGAACTATCACCCCATACCATATTTTAACATATATCAATATAGGTACACAAAATAACTGTCCAGTACCTTGGTATATGACTGTATATGTTTTTTTTAGAAGAGCGTTCAATATGGATTTTGAGTGACTCATACCTGCTACTATTCCTATCTCAATGAAAATGTCAGTTCCCCATGAGCTCATTGTTCCAAAGGCAAGGTTGTGACTGAGCAGCCCAACCATGGCCAGCAGCTGGTCTTCTGCACACTTTAACTTCAGCTGACCGAGCCAGAGCACTGCCTTACTGCAGCCACCAGAGGGAGACACAGAACAGGATCAGTGAACAACATCAGCACAATTAAATGTTTGCCCAAGTGGTTTCACTCACCTGAGCTCCACGGCATTAAAATACATAATTTCTGAGGCTTTGGCTCCACACACTATATATCCCATTGCTACAAGAGTGCTAGAGTCAAGCTGGCTCACACTCTGTTTAGTGGAGTTTAATACAGCGGAAAACAGTATTTCAAGCTGCAATAAAAACAAAAAGGTATATAATATTTAAGAATATAAAATAAAAATGTAAGTCATTAAATTTTTATTAACTGCATTTTGCAATAGTCAAATTCCTACCTGTTTACTGCTCCATATATCAACAACACCTAAAGCAGCAATGGTGTTGCGTTGAGTGAGTTGGAGCATGCTCAGCTCCTCATTTGTCATTTCAACTGCGATCCGTCCGAGCTGAGAAATAAGTGACTGAGAAAACGAGGCAACTGGACCATACATCTACAGAGATAACATAAAAAACATTGTGAAACATTTTGTAGTGTAAAAAAGCATCCCCAAGGCAGAAAGAGTCATACCCTTTTCACTTTCTGTAACACCTGGATACGGTTATATGAAGGCAAAAATGGGTCCTGGCCGATCAACTCCAGACAGTTAACAAAAGCAGATGAGGACATGTTGGTTAAGCTAGTGGATGTCCAAACTGATGGAGCTGTTGAATGGAGCATCTCACAAGAAGGAACTATAGGAGGCGCTGAAAAAGAATAGATAATTGTGTTAAATCGTGTTGGGAAATAAACACTGTTGTATCCTCCTGACTACCCATTGTTCAAATTTGTCCTCTGTTGTGGACATTTTGAAAACTATATATTCTCTCCAACACCCTGCATGTTACTAAACTTTAAATTTCTACCATATTTAAAAGAGTGGGTTTTTGGAACGTCCTTATTCTTTTGGAGGAAAATGTTGTTTATCACACAAAGCACATTTTATGGGAAGATGAGAACAAACAATTATTATCTTACTGGAGAAAACTTTTTTTCTGTAATTTACACAAGTCTAAACAACATTTCTAAACATTTTCCATAGTTATATAATCCAACAAATTTTTCATGTCATCTATAGTGGACATTAGGAGTTAATTCATAATAAAATGTACATTCAAAATGTCAATAACAAACTAATCACAATTACATTGTGTTTTACATGACCTCACCAGGCTTTTCAATATTTTTTTCATGCCACAGTCCAACACTGGTGGTGGTAATCTACATTTTGTTGCCACAGCTTTCCTGGAACACACTGACTGAGACGCCAAAGGCTTCTTTGTGACAAATGTAATGTCTAATAAGTTTTCCTTTGAGTATCCATCAAGAAAACTGCTTTCTGAAAAAACTGTGATGAAATAATGTGTGTAAATGATTTCTCGTTGTTTCTGCTTACTGATGCTCTAATTTTGAAATTACAAACATCATTAAAAATGTTTTTAGTATTGTCATTATTGTCCAAACAAGTTAAAAAAAAGTATTAGGGCATTTTTACTGGTAGTCAAGAATGTATTCCCAAAACTAGGAATTTAATGTTTAATATATTGGTATTATATATCATCGTGATACAAAGGTAAGCTTACTTGAATGACTGTTAACTTTGAGGAAGCCTAGGAAAAACTGCAGGACAAATTGCTGTTTTTCAAAGTTGCTTCTTCTCTCGTTTATGTCCAGGCAGTGTTGGCCCACATTCCCGGCTTCCCACTGACGCTGGCTCATGAACAGCTTCTCAATACGTGTCACTGTCATCAACTCCTGTATGTACATCACATCAACACAATCAGGACACAAAGAAAAACAATCAGACACACAAACAGGTGAATAACGGGAAGACAGGAACTCCAGCTCCGGATCACTACACGTACAGGCGATGTGACACCTGGCAGATTTATTTACAGGCTTCAATTGCCTAATTTCCTTGTATCATGTAACAATCCCAACTTGTCACTATGCTACGTATCTGGACACACAGTGAATCTTTTTAGTGGAACTCACCAGTGGGATTTCTTGAAGTCTGTCGGTGGGTAAGAAAAAGACAAACCTATCCACTCGACTGAGCGTCGCCTTAGTCCAAGTTTTTACAGGTCTATGAGAGAACAAACACATCACACATACCGTATTTTCCACTAAAGCCCAAACACTCAATTTTAAAGTTTTAGTTGTAATTACCCAAAAATGTTAGTTTCTTGTAAGATCCGTGCAATTATGTCCATTTTTGTAGTGCTATAACAGTAATCTTGTAAAATATCCAAGTTGTCAAGGAAGAAACTTCGGTCAAGTTGAATCAATATCTCATCCATCACAAATGTTGCCATCACCCCCAATGAGCGAAACTCGTTTTCAGTATACACACCTGTATACATGCTCTACAGAAAGGGATTTTTTTTTTCAAGAATCAAGCAACAAACTAATTTTAATTTACATTTATAAACAAAAAGGGTCTATCCTCACCATTCTCTGGACTATTTTATCCACAAGAAGCTCCTGTTTTATTCTGGATAATAGAAGAAAATACTGAGGTTCTTCAATGATGACAGCTCTAAGAGTGTTCATCATGTCCACAGTGAACTTCTTAACTGTGCTCACACTGCAAACAAACCACACCAAGAGCAAGATTATGTGATATTCATATAATTAACAATATATGTACAAATTTGTAAGATTTGATCAAAGTTAAGACTCACGGCATAGCAAGAGCCAATTCAGCCCCAAATTCTTTGAGAATATCTGGGAAGAACTCGTACTGATACACCTCCTCAACGACACATTGTTTCTGTCCGTACAAACAGTTGCATTAGAAATTCATATAGTCTAATGTGTATTAAAATGGATAGTGTTATTATTCATACCAGTGAAGTGTGTAGAAGACTGGGCTGCTGCTTGAGTAAGAGCAGGATTTGTCTGACTGATGTTGGTGAACTACGTGCTCTGAGCTGATCTTGTATAACTTTACAGTTCACTCCTTGACCCACTGTTCCTAGACTCCTGAAAACCAAGAGTCAGTATCAATGTCACATGACGGTTATTATGAATAAATCAGTGGACTTACAGGAAGTGTTCTTTGATTAAGGTTGGCTGCAATTCAAGCGCTTTGTTGAAAATTGCTTGAGCCTGTATGGAAAAAGCACATTTGTTGTCTGTAATGTGATATGAAAACAGTGTATCATTGCAGGTGTGTCTATTCAACAAAGTGTCAGAGAGGTTTTTGCTTCTTGAGTTAAATATTTAAAAGCTAATTGAGATCATGTCATACACCACCTCACAGGCTAAATACAGTATTACAAGCATCATTGACTAGAAAAGAGATTTCAATAGATTAGAAAATAAATTCAAAAGAATAACGTAAATTTCTGACACGTTGTTTCTTTGGTTTTCGGTGCGTGTATACCTGCTGTGTGTTCCAGGACGCAGAGTATGTTTTGTTGGCGTTGGTGATCAGCCTAGGTGTCCTGGGCAGTACACTGACTAAAGGTGTGCAGTAAAGCAGTGGATCCACATCATCCAACCAGTTAGGCACATCAATAAAGCCCTAACAGGAGCAGAGATGCAGGGTTTAAAACCTGAATGCATCGGTTTAGGTTAAATCCATTTCCATTTGTTATGGTCTTACCCAGAGTTTTGTTGAGATGGCATTAGCTTGTGTTGGATTGAGGCTGGGTGTCTGCTGGGCTATAGATGGCAGTGATGCCAGGAGTCTGTCAGATGTCAGTGTCAACAAGAATTCACTTCTTATTCCCACAATGAGAGATCCAAGCTCCTGCAGCGTCCCGGGAGCACTCAGCTTAAAAGAGATGAGACAAAAGTTGTTGATGACAAGGGTATGACGGGTGAATAGAAAATACTGTAAATATACGAAAAGTACTTACTGTCATGACTGAAGACAGCTTATCTACAATGATAGCAGCCTGTAACAGAAAGATTTTTTTTTTTTTGTCAAAGTGGTATTTTGTGCGCCCAACACAATATTTTATCTATTCATTTTTATATTTAAAAAAATTACACATCCTAAAGAACCAGAAAAAAATCTCCTATTGAACGTATATAAAGACTTGGTCTAAAGTGACTTGTGGCGAGACAACAGCTGTGAGGCTGCTGTCTCCAGTTTGTATTGGCTGCCTAGAGTCAGCCCAGGTCTGTGCTTCAACAGCTCAGTTTTCTTTAGCCTGTCAGCTGTTCATCAGGTCTACCAGCTGCAGCAAACCAACCGTGTACAAAACAAACAAGGGCTTATGCAGTGAAAGTAACAACACGGAAACACTGTAGCCAGATCACATGCACACCGTTCAAATCATTTTTACTACATACAGTACATGCCAGGGTGTCATTGCAGTACCTGTGCTGGGCTGAATGTGACCGTCTTGATGACAGGGAGGGCACTGAGCAGCTGTGATGGAGTGAGATTCTGCAGGAAGCTCACTCCCAACATGGGCAGCAGGTGCGCCGACTCTACCACCTGCTCCACAGACATGGAGGACGGGTCCTTCGACTGGGTGCTGTTTAGCAGCAAACGTGAAAGCTGGAAAAAAAAGATCAGAAAATTAATGGATTTGTTTTCAGATAAACAAATAGCATACTGCCCTAAGTGCTCCTACCATGTAGCTCGGCAGATTGAGACCATCTCGAGTGCAGTTTCTGATAATGTCTTGAATGACAGAGAAGGCCTCGGTGTCTTTGTAAATAATCAGGTCCTCTGGGTCTGCAAGGCATGTGATATTACCAAGCCTGAAAAAAACAACAACAAAACACAATACATAATTAGCAATAGTTCATAAGCTGGTAAAATTGTTTGATTTGATTTATTTAAATCTAAATATTTAATCTGACCTGATGAAATCCTGAGCTGTCAGGATCTTGTACGTCCCAATGACACTTTGTGCTATGAACTCTTGTTTTACGGGACTCAAGGTGTTTCTCTGCAGAACATCTAAACCATCTAACAGCTGGGAACGAAAAAAAACAAACAAAGAAACTGGTCATTTGTATCTTGTATATTAGTGTCTTACAATTCATCAAAGCTAGTAACCATGCTATTGCTAATTCATGTGCGGTGGTGTTTATGTATTGACTCTGCAGGAAGCACAAGGATTTGAAATTTGACAGAGACAGAGGGACTATAGTAATGCTCCTTTGGCCGCAGAACAACAAACAGCAGTGTTTTGGCCCGGGGCTAATGGACTCACAGATGCCAGGCTTCTCTTGTTTCTCAGCCTGGTGTCAGTGCTCACAGCGCTGTTACCTGAGCAGCCGAGAGGTGTTGGAAGTTGTTGAAGGGCAGGTAAGCGATCAAGTTTCCGGTGTCTCTGATGAGCGATTGTTGACCTTTGGTGATGTTGATCGGGAGCATCACTGTGCCAAACCAAACGCCGAAAGCACGCCGCTGCTCCAGAGTCATCTGGCCTAAGTTCAGGTTGATTGTATCTCTCCTAGAAAAATTAGTACATGGTGTTTAGTGGTATTTCTGCTTCAGATGATGTTAAGGGTAGAGAATGTAAAGTATGTAAGTGACATTTTGAGTGAGTTGTTGTATCCATAAATTTAAAGCTTAATGAGTTCTCTTTACCAAATATTACAATAATAGTGGCAGTGGATTTCAAATTATTACCACCCAACTCCTTTCTCTGAATATAGGATTTAGTCAGCCCCAGTCTTTAAGAAAAAGTCAGATTACAGTGTAATCTCTTTTGCTTCTCCTAATAGCATATTTTTTTTAATCAGCCGATAAAAATAGATGATATATGAAGAAATCACTACAAAACAGCTGACAGAGTTTTATAATTTTATATGTTGCATACTCACCTTCTGTATGTAATACAAAAACAGTGTATTCAGTAGGAGTAAAGCTGAAATCATAACTAATGACTTACCCTTGTTTTGTAAACACTCACGTAACACTGTTTGAATTAATTCTATGGAGTGATTGGGTTTCCTTTACCTTCTATACATAATGTATGACCCCGACACTTGTCTGGTTAATGACTTATCGCTTCTTAGACAAGCTTGATTCTAGAGCTGAGTTAGATTGAAGCATATGCATTCTGGTCACAATAGAGCAGGTTACAGTTATAGTCAAGATTGATGATGCCCTAAGATGTTCACTATTAGGGCTGCACGATATGAGAAAAGCATTTGATATTCGATAACCATAAATATTGTGATAACAATATTTTTTAGATTTATATTATAGTTTAGTCACATACTGTAGGTTCCCAGGGCTAACAGGGTATTTATTCAAGGCTGTTATAAATATTAATATTATTACAGTATACATCTATGTCAGATATGAAGACCATGATGTTATATTTATTAGATTTTTGCTATACTATTGCGATCATTTTCAGTAGATTTCTTTTTAGCAGTATTCTTTTATTCTGGGCCACAGGCAATTTTAAGAATTTTAAGGGGGCTGTGGCAATGATTTGGGGAATGGCTGATCTAAAGGATGTAAGTGACACAACTGAATACTTGTCTTTCACAAAGGTTAAATAAATTGTGGGATGATAAGATTTGACTGGTTTGACTGCAGTTACACAGGACTTACACATTAATGTTTTTCTGCAGCAAGGGGAGGCCCTGGATGTCTGATGGAGAGACCAGAGACAACAGAGAAGCCAGGTCCGCAAACAGAGTCCCGTCTGAGGCCAGGTGAATTTGGAGCAGCACTGAGACCAGAGTGGACAGGTACACCGGTGGAAGCTGAAAAACACACAAGCTGTCAGAAGAACGGTGATCGCCCTTTTAACCCAAATATCCAGTGACCCAGTATACTGCAAGGAAGCACAGGTAAAAGTAGGATAAATGTTTATGCACCTGCAGTGTATTCTTGTTTCTGCTATAGTAAAGTAGAATCATTCGAATGGTGGTGATGTGAGCACCACTGAGCACCACCCGCAGGTCTTCCACTGGTATTTTAAAGTACTCCTATAAATTCAAACACAAACCATGTCAAATTAACTTCAAATAGATGTGGTTTCCAAAAATAATGAAGGCAAGAAAACAATATCTCACTAGAATGAAGACAAAGTCATCATTATTGTTATCTCTTGATGTCTGCATCAGGCTGGTAAGCACCCTCTACAAAAACACATGAATGAGATATTAATACCAATCAATGTTATACATTTTGTTATATTTTGTTTGTTGTATTTTTTGGTGAAATCAAATGTAAGAAGACGACTATGTAATTTTAATGAAAGATGTGTAACTATACTCTGTATCGCATGCAGGCTGAGGTCAAGCTATACAATGACATTAGTCATAAGATAAATAATTGAACAATTAATTACTTATTGAATAAATGGAGGCTTTTCAGTAGAAAGCACTACATTTTAACCATATATGAAATATGGTAACATATTATATGCCTTGATCACCCAAAATATGAATTTCAGCCAGAAAATGCTGCGCCAAAAATGGTAAAAAATCTTACCCCAAAGCACTGCAACAACACCCTCTTCTTTTCAAAATCGGTTTCGTTTTTGAGAAAGTTGTCCACTGTTGTCAGGATATTTAGGCGTATGTTTTCTGTGACGTGATAGGAAGTGTTTTGAATCTCCTCCAGGGCTAACAGGGTCACTACTGTCAGGCTCACGGCTTGGTCCAACACCGCAGTTACCGCTGGAGTCAGTAGATCCTTTACCCTGGACCTCAAGCTCTCTAGCCAACACCTCACAACCATCTGCATCACTAGGTTTGGACCCACCCCAGGCTGGCACGCTATGGTGAAGTCCAGGGAGCACGTCCAGTTGAACTTCGTCACCAGATCTTTAGCTATGCAGACATTAGCTGTTTCATCCGTACCAGTGTTTGTGTAGTTAGCGTAAGTGGTACACATAGAACCAACCCATGCACTTGAAGGTTCATGAACCAGTGCTGTTAAAAGATTAGGATTTGGGCAAATAGTTGAGACAAAATTGGCTTGGTCATGTTCCCAGCACAGAGTAGTCAAAACAGGGTCTGGAAGTGAAATGCTCCAGCTTAAATAGAGGCATTGTTCAGTGGGGTTGAATCCTACTACACCTTGTCCATTCCCACCATTGTCAACAGGATTTATGCCGGAATTGGAATGGTTGGAACAGAATTTAATTAACCAGCCGTTGTCCTGATTGGCCAGAAGATTTTCAAAGACTGTTACATTGTTGCAGACATTAGAGATGAAGTTTTCTTGGTCAGTTGTGGCACAAACAGCCAGGTCAGTCATGTCAACAATAATAGGACTGGTCCAATCTGAGTAAGTACACACCTAAAAAATAAAAAATAAGGTTAAATGACATATTATATTATTACACTTGCTACACAATCAGCATTTTTCTCTACACAAAATACTAACCTGTTGTATAAGCTGAATTCTGTCTATTTCTTGAGATTCATTGCAGACAGATCTTAGCCATGTATTGCGAGGGTCTTGTAACAGGTTTTGAAACACTGTTGTGTCACAGCAGACATTTTGCTGAAAGTTGAGTTGATCATGCTGCCAGCACCATCCAACCACTGAGTCATCTACATAACGATTTCCCCAGGTTGAATAATCACACCAGTCTGTGACGCTAAAGTTTTCATATGATGGGGTTTGTGGGTTTAGTACAGCCTGTTCACAGTGGTTCTGAAGCCACTCATACTCCTTGTTGAGCAGAAGTTGGTTTAAAAATGTTTTGTTGGCACAAACTTCATTATTAAAATCATCCGTATCAAACTGGGAGCAAAGTGATATAATATTCATTTTGATCAGTGTCAGGTCATTCCACTTTGAGTACTGACAAGGATCCACAATATCCACATTTGAGTCAGGGGAGGGAAGGAGGGGCAGCACTTGAGAACAGTTAGGCATGAGATGTGTATTTGCAGGGTTGGAAAATAATAGCAAAAAGAACCCAATATTTTCACAGATAAGCATCGAGAGACGTTGTTGGTCTAGTTTCATGCAGAACTCAAGAAGGTAGGGATCTATAGCAGTG
Organism: Hypseleotris bucephala; assembly: GCA_036025885.1. Lineage (NCBI taxonomy): Eukaryota > Metazoa > Chordata > Actinopteri > Gobiiformes > Eleotridae > Hypseleotris > Hypseleotris bucephala. The sequence continues at coordinate 10,461 of JAVQKG010273842.1, forward strand.
GCTTGGAACATCCATTGGTCATATAGACACAGCTCATTGACCATGTAAGGGAGATTTGCAGAGGAGTTCCCACAGTAAGAATACAGCCAGGAGTTCATTTTGTCTGAAACTAGCTTCTTCATAAGAGTGGCATTGTTACACACGTTCTTCACAAACTCATGCCTTTGGTTATCACCACACAGAGACACAAGCACAGGGTCCACTAAAATGTTATCCATCCAGCTGTTGTAGTTGCAGGCTAGTTGATTGAGGTTAGATGCTTCTCTGATGATCCTCAATGGTGCGACCGGCGGGATGGTTGTAGCGGGAGGATTGATAACAGGGGGTGGGAACGTGCCAAAACTTGTGCAATCCGCTGACCTGGTTGTCAATGGAGTCATGATGGCTTGAAAGGCGTAACAGGTATTGCTCCAGACCAGCTCGATCTGCTGAGAGCTGAGGGAGCCCAGGGCCTGACAAAATGTGAGCACAGACACAGAGGATGTTTCTATCAACCCCGAAACAATCTTAGGACAGATGGTATCATTCAATTCCGCCAGGTTTTTGTGATCACATTTCAGAAGTATGTTGCTGTACAGTTTAATGTTTGAGTCCAAGGCAGAGCGCTTAAATGGGACGCTTAGACTGGGACAATCTAAGCTGGGATAGGTGCAAAGAGGCTGGTCTGTGGTGAAAAGGATCTCCAGTAGGATGTCAATAAGTGCAGTACCAAAAGACCAGCTCACATTGTTACGCATCCCCCTAAACAAAATAAAAATAGCCACATAAATAATGTTTAAATGCAAGCAAGATGCATATTGGTGTTTCTTACATATTGTTTTAAGCTCAGTGTCTGAAATAGTTGTTGTATGTTTTGTCATAAGTTAAATACTAATTCTTCAATCTTTTTTATTTGAATTGTTTTTTTGAGTGTGTTTATGTTGTAAGGGTACGCATTTTAAAACTATTTATCTGTCCAACACATGTCTGTCAAGATTACAAAAAAATAAATAAGTGTGATTTTCCAAATGAATATTGGCAATTATGTTTTTGTAGGAGCTTACCACATAATGAGCTGTTTCAAATCCCCTGTGAAAAGAAAAAACAAAAAAGTTCACTCACATTCCTACAGCAGTTAACACAACACTTAAGTTTACACAATGTCAGAAAAAAATATCTATATACCTTGCTCACATGTGTCCTGTCCATCCAGAGACGGGACTCTGATTCCAATTTGTAAGGCTATTTTGACATAATCTATTGGTACTTGTAGAACCGAAAACATAACCTCTAATATGTACTGTACAATGCTGTCTATCAGACCACTAACAGCATTCATTAGGTTTCCAGAAACAGGGAAATAAGACAGTATGTTCACAAAGGCATCTTGGAAGCCAGTCAGGGTTTCCACTGTCGAATCGCTCATTCTTAGATACGTCCTGAAAAAGCTGTATGACTCCCCATTTGAACATGTCTGGGACGTCAAAGAAGTCAACCCCGCCACAATGGCTGGACCCATCTCCATTGAAATCGCCTTTATCAATTCTCCATCCAGTCCACAGTTCTCATTCCCGGACAAAATGCACACAAATGTTTTGGGCAGATCTTCTATGAGTCCTTCTCTTAGTAATGGTTGAAAGAGTACATATAGATTATTGATGACACTGTAATAGGCATTTAGGTCCACCCCTTCGACTGGGAGAGGGGTGCTAATGCCGCTGCGGGATTTCACGTTTTGATCAGACAAAGAATTGATTTGGTTGATAATCCTCAGTATGTCTTCCTCCAGGCTGGTGGCGCTGGCTGGAGTGGGGTCCGCCTTTCTGTGGATTACTTTGGACTCTGAGCATGCCTGCTGGACTGCACATATGACACCTGTGGATAGAGATATCACTGTTAAAACTGTAGTGTAGATTTAGTCAGATTTTTTGTAGAGGCCAGAGGAGGGACTAAAGTAAAATTATAATTATGACTGATTACCTACTTTAATTTTAAAGTTTGAGATAGGGCTTTGAAAAAAATACATCACTTAATAAAAAACAACTGTGTATTTTTATTTGCACGCGCTAAATTATTGTTACATAATTCAGCCATTGCCAGAATCCTATTGTCAAAAAGAATGCCTTGAAATAATTTAGTGACTCATAATTAAATGATTAGCATCATTAAGGTTCTCACAATCAGTTGTGAATGGCACTAGTTTAAAGGTATGTCGTTTGTATTCTTTCAGTGTGGCCTAGATGGTCATCGAAAATACAGGGATGGATTTGTAAACTAGTTTTGGCAAGGCTACATTTTAGATAATTTTGTCATTCATACTAAGTTAACATGTATGGCAAAGTTTCTGTTGAAAAGAAAACACTTACTACTATTGCATTTGACCTGTTGCATTTCATTTTTGTGAACAGTAGCCTATTACATACCTAAACTTTCTTTGGGGCACTGTAATTAAACTGAGACAATTCGTAAATTCTTATAGGCCAGTGGCGTAGCCAGAAATTAGATTTTGGATGTGCCTCAGAAAAATCGGGTGTGCCAAAATCCTAGATCCAGATGGTGTTCCTGATCACTAAATCACCAAATCAAATCTATTGTTTCT
>JAVQKG010273985.1:0-10421 GCA_036025885.1 Hypseleotris bucephala
AGGACCTGTTTGCCATGGGAGACCCTGACAGGGGCATAGTGCCCCCGGCAACATAGCTCCTAGGATCATTCGGGCACACAAACCCCTCCACCACAATAAGGTGGCAGTTCAATGGAGGATTCTGGAGCTAATTAAAGACAATTGTGGTGTTTTTAAATGTAAACAAAAGCTAAAGGAGGTAATGAGTTGGTTCATGGTCAGTTGCTTCATTGAATTTACAAGACCTCATACAAATAAACAAGCAGTCTTAGCATTTTGACATAATCTTGTAGCTGACCCTGTGAATCAATGCTTGTTGAGTGGTTGGGATTTCATGAATGAATATTTGTGAGTAGTTAGCCTTTTTACTTAGCTAGCTGGGAGGTGGCGGGGTCGATTCTCTGGCTGGCTAAAATTTCATTGGAGTCTGCATGCCCCCGTGTTACCAGTGATTATCTCAAAATACTTTCCTCCAAGACATGCATGCTTCTTAGAGATGATTGATGACTTTTAATTGTCAGTGTATGTCTCTGTGTCAGTCCTGCAACTAACTGGCCATTGCCCCCCACCTAAGGTTTCTTACAGTTAGAATAGGCCCCGATCACCCACAATAATAAGAAAGAGTGGATGAATTATTTATGAACATAAGCAATGATCTTCTATTCTATTGAGATACGCATAATGACTCAAGTAAATATAGTTTTGGATGCACTGCATGTGACCAATCAAGTCATTTTTTTTTTTTTTTAAAGCTTAACAAATTTTACAGCAGTTTAGATAAAAATTTGCATTAAATGTTAGGCTAAATGGGGATTTAAGTTATCATCATCATCATCAAGTAAGAAAAGTAAACTATTTGCAGAGTCGAGTGTTCATCATTCATCTGCCTGCAAGAGAAATGTGCTGCTGACAAGAGGACCAAAAAATCCTGTCAATATCCCATTATTTCAAATTGTAATGTTTTCATGAAGTCAATCAAGCCATCAGAATCAGCCACTAAGACATTCAACAAAGGCAATTTACCAAACGACGATCAGCGTGGTGTTGGCATAAGCATCCTCTCCAACCCTTTAAGTGATTACATTTTCATTCCACTCCAGTTTGCTTTTTAGGCACTTTTTTTTTTTTGCAGTTGATCCTCTTTTTAACACTGCTTATTATGCTGATGCTAATAAAGCTGGGATTTGCGTTGTTGTTTTGTGTTTAATTCTTTATCGGTCTAAAGCTATCAGCTATAAGCCCGCGGTCGGTTCTATTGCCGTCGGACACGAGGGCTTAGTGCGTTCCTTGGAAATTGTCAAGGTTTGATTACTCGTGTGAAGATTTTCACCCAAGTCCGATAACCTGATGCTCTTCAATTAATGCCTTTTTGCAATCCTGCAGACGGCAACATGATCAGAGCGCTGTGGGTCCCCTTTGAGTGTCTTTGTTTGTCTTGCCTTGTTAGCATCACCTCATAGACAGTTACACCTTTAAAAACATTTTCACTCTATCAACAATTGCAGTTCATCGGAGAAGATAAATTAATCTTAGAGCTTGTCTAGCAGAGAGCCCAGATTACTCAAAAAAGGGGACAAATAGTTTTTCAACATTAACACATACAATGGCATGCTACACTCTGTCAAAATTTGAGAAAACTAATTATTTTCACAACTAAAGCTAAAACTATGCCAGCTGAGGACTTCTGGATAGATCATATTTACGGGCAAATAAAGTTTTTCATCCTAAATGCAAATGTAAATATTTTTGTATTGTTTTGGCCTACTAACTGCTCTGTGTGTGTTGTAAAACATTTTTATCTGAGCAAATTGCATGTTTTAGAGTCTCCAGTTAATGATTTTTCTATAACTAAATTCGTTGATGATTATTTCAATAATTACAAGTGAGAGCAGTACCCACACAGCCACATCTCTAAAATGTAAAGTTATGGATATGTTTAAGCCTGTCAAGTGCTTGTGTTTTGTTTGTGTAAATCTACTTGAATCGGTCACCATTTTGTAACACTTTAGATTCTATGCCCACTGGTTGTATTGTCTATGATGTTCACATTCTGGGTCAAACTCTCATCGTTTTCAACACAAAGGCACTGCTTCTTCAAAGTTAGCAATCAAACAAGCGCCGAACAAAGCACATTTATCTTCCGCCGCACACATTAAAACGGCCTGGTATTCATTTGAAAATTAAATTTGCCCACCAAATTAAACAGCGCTTGAACATAATAGAGGGATGTGGATCGTGAGAGAGGACTGAAACTCTTGTAAATAAAGAAGCAGGTAAAAGAGAAGGTAAGACGAGACTTCTGCTAGATCAAATTCCAGTGTTGTGTGATTAACTTATGTGTTTAAAAGGGACTCTACTATAATATTAATTTTATATGATACAATTTTGTTTAAATGTAAAAAACACCCATGTTTGATCCTTTATCCTGAAACACTCACCATCTCTGGCACTGAAAACATCTGGCTTCACATTTCAACACAAATAGAAGACATAACTAATTCAGTCCATAGTTAGACCCAGTATATACCTTTTAAGGCATGATTTTGGCTTGGTTTAGATCTGCCTTAGTCCTAGAAGTAGTGTTGTCCCAGATTTCCTGCATTAATTGCCATTTTATTCACCAGTTTAGACGGGGTTTGGTCCTAATTTAGGTCAATTAAAATGGTACCTTTAAAGATCTAGATATTTGTATACTTCAGTCATTAAAACCTGCTAAGTTACTGAAATACAATATTATTTATCTGTATCTGTATGTATTTTGGTGCCCGCTTGAATCTTGCACTTTGGGGAACAAAAGTTTCTACATTTCTACAATTCCCAATCTTAGTATGAAACTAAAAACCATCCATTTTAACTCAAGCCAAAATATTACAAAGTGGTGTTAAAAGGTCATTTTTCCGCACAATTACCCGTGCCCTGTCATGGCTTGAGTGAACAAATGGTTAAAATGAACATGGGCTGGTAACACAACATTAAATATAGCTCTAAGAGAGATAACTACTCTGCCTGTGCTGGAGTCTGGACACGGTGACTTCATAAATAGACTGACATAATGAACATCCTCTCGAGTGACTGCGATAGGGCCCATAAACTCTCAACACTCATTCATACTATCTGAAGGAACACCATTTGTCCCATCTGAAGGACTTTAAAGGGGCCATATTATGACTTCTTGGATTAGTTTTGTTCACCTCTAGATTGGAATTTTACATGTTATAACTTCAAAATGTGTCCATTTGGGGAGCTTTTGCTTTCTCTCTGCTGGTTCATGTCCCTTTAAGGCCCTCTTTTCCCCTTCTGGCCATAAGCACTTTACTATGACAGCCAATACCAATGATGAAAACTAGTAACTAGGTGCGTGTTCTTCACTACTTTATGCAAAACGGCAAAAGCAATTGTTTTCAGCATACAGGATTACTCAAACATGCATAAATAATAAACAACATTCTGACATTATAACAAGTCTCAGTAAGGTTGAGTTAGCATAATAGTTCCCCTTTAAATTATCATTTTGCAAAGGTAGCATTCTACTACATGTCCTTTGGCACAACTCTGCTCCTATCTGCATGTCTCAAAGGGCTTTTGAGTAATGCATTTCTATTATTGTACCTTGTGTAGTGTCACATTGGTGGCTTTATCGGAAAGTTGTTGCGTCTGCGAGGCTACAGTGGGATGGAAGGGTTATTTCGCGGGCTTGGTTTGGCATTAATCTTTGTCACTTGTCTGCTCTGATTTATACTCCTTTCCAATAAGACTCCTCTATGCTTCTATTGCTACTTCGTGATAGCGCGTGCAGCTTTCGTCCGAACCGCCGCCGCTGTTTGACATTGAAGGCTTGTTCTCCAAATCAGGGGGAAGTAAAAAGCATGGTAAAGAATTAAATTTCCCGCACCAGGAACAAGAAAGACAAGATAATGGGAGCCGCTAGCTGCCTCCGCCCCCATAAAGAGTACCAGTCAGCATAGCCGTCTTGACAACTTTGATCAAGAGCAATTAATCTTTTGCTGGGAGTGAGAAGTGTGCTAAAAGCCTGGGTTTGGGTGGACTTGAAGTTATAGAAAAAGAGCTTTTAGTAAGTCATAGAGAGGCTGATATTCCTATGAGCTGACTAATGAACAAAGATTAGCTCCGGGCGATATGATGTGTCAAAGTGGCAGTGGGTAATGTGTTATAGCAGGTTGTCAGAAGGTTGGTGGTTTGATCCTCAGTCTGAAAAGATGACTGCTATTGTGTCATTGAGCAGGACACTTCCCCCACTTTGATCAAACATACTAGTCACAAATAGTTAGGGATATTTGATTTTTAGATTAAATTACACAGTACTAACTTGTAAAGTACTATCACATGGCTTTAAATAAAAATAAAAAAAATCATAAAATTAAGTAATCTCAAATGAAAGCCAAATAACTAACTTTATGTGACTAGTATTTGCGTGATACATTGTTGTGGTGTGTGTTTAAGAATCAGAGGCTGTAGTTGTGGTATGGCTGCCACATCTGTGTCAGTCTGTTCAAGGGCTGTGGATAAAAGAAAGCTTACTACAACCAATGTGTGTCTTTGGTGAATGCAAATGAAGTCAATCTATATTTAAGCATTTTTAAGAGCTTTGTAGAGCGCTATATTAAATCAAAATGCATTGTTATTGTTAACTTTATTAGATATAAAAGTTAAAAACTATATAAAGATTTCTTCCTTTATTAAAAGACCGCCAAGTCTGCAAGCCAGATCACTTGTACCTACTCAAGAATCCCCCCTCCTCTTCGCTGCCTTTCCGCCTTGGTCCGTATATTTCCAAAGTGTTTCATTACAGATGATTTATCGCCGAACTGTCGCTTGCTAACTGGGCCTAGCGTCCGCCTCTCCCCACGCCACTGTCCTGCTGCGCTGAGGGAACCTTCACATCATTATGAGGCAGCTCATTTATATTAAAATGAGTATTAGGCCTTAATTCGCTCCATACATTTTGTACACAGCGTGGGTCATGCGTGAAGCTTCACATCACACCTGCTTCGTGGCGGCTCAGGCATACATCAAGTACTTTATTGCAAGCGAGTTAATGCGCGTTTGATCCGACCGCGATTCCCCATAAAGATTAAAGAAACACACATATCACGAGTGCACACTGCCCTTGCAAATATGATAAGAGGACGTTAAAAAATATAGGCTGAATTACACATATCAGGGCATAAAAGAGCCATTTATGATCATTTATGATAAATCTATGTTCCCCAGATAACCCCTGGCTACAGCTGTCATTTCAAGAGCTGTACTGCCTGGGAGAAAAACAGGAGAAAGAACATGAAAAAAATGTTTGTTCCTAACTGCTTTGTGGCATTTTCACCATCATTTCATTTCACCAACTTAAATCATGGTTTTAGAACTTTTTGGGAGTTGCTTTCTCCTGTTGGCAAAACTATATCTTTACAAGTCAAAGTCAGAGCAAAACAAAGTAGGGAAAGCTTAGCATATTTATTTCATTAGCATAGCAGTTAGCATATGTGCTTCCTGGAGAAAGCTCCATCACATAAAACATTGCAAATGTTAAACCCAAAATGCAATTTCCAGAATGTTTTTGACAAGTTAAAATTATAAAATGCTGGAAAGAAAAACAAATCATAACATAATGGACTTTTAACATCTACAACGTGAGCCTGAAGCAATGTCAAATTTATAAAAAGCATAAAAATCAAAGTCCCAAATGTTGTAAAGCCAGTTCTTAAAATATTTGGTCTCCAGCACCTGCCTAGAGCTGTACAAAGTCAGAAAATACCACAGAGCTGGAGCCACTATTAAAAGGAACAATCAAAAACTGTGGCTAAAAAAAAACTTTGGGACTGCAATAGCTTCCTCCCTGTTCAGCGAGGGGAAACAATAATGAGGGTATTAAATACAGCCAGCAGATGAAAAATAATAACATATCGATTGTGCACGTAGCGCTTTCAAAGGAGCATAATGGCCTGATTCCTGGTATTGATCTAGCAGCGCGCGGGCCCGGGGAGGAGTAGCTAGTCGCCCCTGAAAGACCCCCAGTGAGAATGAGATTGGTGAAGCCATCTGAGGTTCTGTTTCTTGTATTGCTTCCATATGGGCCCCGCTCCGAATGTTTTTTTAAGCGGATGTGAAATGAATGCTGCTGAAATTGACTGGAGACATACAATATTCTGTGCCTGCTTGGAACACTGTGGCTTATGGTCCCATCCAGATAGATCGACATTTTGGAAGCATTGGAAGTTAAATGTGTTTTCGCGGTAGACCTACAAGAATGGTATGAATAATTGAATAGGATGAAAACAGATCTACATGTCCTGCTAATAAATAATACAGCCACCATTATATCACTGCACATTGAGCATAAAACAGGGGGCATTTTTTATTTTTTATTTATGCTGCTTTAAGGGGATCTTCACACTTACACTATGGTACATTGAGTTTGGTTCACCAGTATAAAGTCTTGGTACGCTTATAGTTCACAATGACTAAATAAAGACTTGTACAAAAGAAAACTAGAGGGAGCTGTCATGAGTCTTGTTAAAGGGGATATATTAGTAATATAATATAATATATATTAAGTTTGAATTCCTAAGCATTTTAACATGTCATACCACCACCAAACCATACCTAGAGTTGTATTTAATAGAATTATGTATACCCATCTTCTCATAATCTGAAATCACTGAAAAAATATAGAATTGCAATTTATTCTTTTAAATAAAAATGTAAAAATTATAATATGGCCCCCACTTTTTTATTATGTTCCTATTTGAACATACATAGCACAGTTTTGCAGTGATTTTAGTATGGTAGGCCGAGAGCCCATAGGAGATCCCCAACTTAAAACCTTTGCAGACCATTTTTATTCCAATTCCAATCTCATTAGGAGGTAGATTATTTTTGTTGACTGTAGTGGGTATAGTGTATGTTGATTTTTAAAGGCCATGTGCATTAACATTGGAATACTAAGACTTTTTTATAAGGTCTTGGTCAGGAAAAAGCTTGCTTTCGTAAACTGCAATAGCACCAAAATCCTGTTTAACCAAATATTGAGTTCCTATTACTCCATGTCGTCTGTGCAAAACGCGAACAAAATTGCATCTTTAGCTAAACACATGCAATCCTCCAACTCCTCTCTCCCAAACTCTTCAAGCGATCTTATTTCCAGCTCAAAGAGACAGAAAAATCTATATCTCAATTTGGTACACTTCAACTCCACTCCCAAAGTGCCCTCCGAGAAAACTGAATTAAACCATGAGACAAGCTGATCCAATGGCCCGAAAGATGAATCTAAGTAGTTGTTTCTGAAATATGTATTTGCCATGTTGGAATACAGGGGCTTCTCCGCTGGAAAAATAAGACGGAACGTGATGGGACTTTAGAGCCGGGATAGAAGAAAGGTGTTTTTTCCCTGGAATATAAACGTGCATGGTTGGGAATACATTAATCATAACAAGGTGACAGACAAGCAAAAGCACGGGAACATATTTGGCCGCGCTTTTTATTCCTCAAAAATCCGCAAACGTTCGGGGCAATTAAAGCAGTTTCGATAGCCGTGTCAGCTGGATTAGGGGCTAGGCGTGAAATTGTCACATTGTGCTCCGGTAACAACTCGAGCAGGTTTTTGGAGGTGGCGGTTGTTGCTCTGTGGCGGATGTGGTGGCGATGGTGGTAAGGCGGCCCCCAGACTGAACGTGACACTGCGAGGAATAGTGTGCGCAAGGCCGGGTTAGATTAGCTCACTGGAACAGGTGTGCTTTTATTGGCTGCGTGATACTGTCAAGGATTCTGAGAAACTGGAGCCAGCAACTGAACATGTGTGGAAGAAGGCACACACAAGTAACAGGCAAGATGACAGAGGTTCCCAAAATGTGGTACGGGGACAACTGCTGGTACAAGGGATCTGTCTAGTGCTTCATAGTCATAAGTTTAGACTTGGTTTAATAGTAGTTTAGAAAAGGGGTTACTCAAGTTTTAGACAGAGTTTAGAATTGAGTGGGACCTAAGGATAAGTTCTTGATTACACTTGGTTTAGTCCTGGTTTAGACCTTGAAACCTGGTTTGGTACTGGTTTGGGCATCTTAGATTTTGTTCCAGGCAAATAAATAGATTTTCATTACTAGTTTAGTCCTGGTTTAGATCTGATTTTGACCTTTTTTAGACCCAATGTAGTTTATTAAAATAGTACTTCACCAAAATAATCTGCGGTGTTACTTAAGAATCAGTGACCGATACCAAATGGAAACCCAACTCACTCATGCCTGGTAACGTGATATTGTTGTGCATGTCTCAAGAAAAGGGATAAAAAACAAGAAGCCATGCTGTGTCAATGTACTTTGTGTAAAAAAAACACTTAGACGTTTGGTGAGTGACAGAAAATCCAGGGATTGTCCAGCTGCCTCGATGGCCTTAGCCACAGAATACCACAATCTAACAAGTAAAGGAGGAGGAGGGGACGGCTGTGTGCCAGACCTATTCACACACTGTATATTTACTTTCACTTATAGGAACAGAGTCAACATGAATTATACATTTGGTGATATAGTTCAGTAGCAGCGAGATTTATAAACTGGGAGTACATTCTGGCCCATTTCCTCGTATGGACAGGAAGGAATAAAAATGCAAAAAAAGGTATCTCAGCTAAAGCGATAATGATAATATACTGCCAAAGAATGTAGGATTTGTGCCAGATAATGAGAGTAAGGATGCTTAGAGATAGAAAATAGAATGTACGATAAGTAATAAAAGAACACCTATTTGTTTCAAACATCAATTGATTCAATCCAAAAACCATTTATTTCATGCGTATTTGCAAAGTTTTTGGCAGAAACACAGTGAATAGTGTGCAGTAGTTGGCTCTGGTATATAGTCCAACAGCTTAGCTTTATTGTTCAATTGTGGTCCATTCTGTAGTGTTCACTTTAAATGTTCCATTATAATGCCCCATTAAAGCTTATATTTTATTACTTATTTTGTATTTTCTTTATACGTTTAACTACTACAGGGAGTCCATATCAGCATCACAAGTTGAAACTGAGAATTTTCAGCTACTGAGAAGGGCAGTGCCTTAGTTTAATTTAATAAAACCAAATGGTCTAAACTGTGTATATATAAAATACAATTTGTCTACCTTTAAAAAAAAGAATACACAATTAGAGCTAACAGAAACGCAGTGGATGTTTAATTAATATGAATTGTTAATATTATATTACAGTAATAATATGGATAGAACATCTCATTTATGATCATTGAGAATTCAAAATGGTGCTTGCACATTCACCACAAAAAAGAGCAATGTTGGGAGTGACAGACGTAAGCACAGTGTAAATAGAGGATGATTTGGAGGAGAGAGCTGGAGGTGTTCTGAGTGTATTCTCTGTGATGAGGAGGCCTGCTGAAACTAGGTCACAAGGGTTTGTCACTGTGTCAAAGTCTGAGTGAAAAGCATCGCAAAAAATATGAAGCACAAATTTAAGAAAGAGGAAGACAAACTTTCAACAATCTGCTTTTCTAGTTAGGTCAGCTTGTTTAGAACTGGACTGCTGATGTTAATAGAGTTTAGTCCTGATTTAGGTTTAGTTTAGTTCTGATTTTAGTTGTATCTTATTCAGCCCCAGTTTAGACCTAATTTAATCCTGGGTTAAACCTCTTTCACTGTATGATTTATTCCTGGATTGGACATTGTTTTGATCTAGTTTAGTACTAGTTTATTCCTAGTTTAAAAGTGGTTTAGTCCAGGTTCTGTCCTGGTATAGAGGTGGATTTTGACCTAATTTAGATTTTTTTAATTTTAGTCTTTTTTGTGTCTTGAATTTCACACAGTTAAGTCTTGGTTTTCTCACAGTTTAGACCAAGTTTAGGCCTCACTTAGTCCTGCTTGAGACTTGGTTTTGACCTATTTTAGTTTGGATTTAGTACTGGTTTATAAACATTTTGCACTTCTGAAGCAACTAATCAGCCAGTTTTGAAGTCAAGTACATATTACCCTTGTGGGTTTAATTTCAGCTTGTACGGACTCTAGAAATCCACTAAATTGCTTGGAAGAAACGTGCTTCTTTTAAATTGGGCCATTTGTAACAAGTATGCACACTGACTCCACTTTTTTAAATATTACACATCTTCACTACACGGGGAGTGCTGTGTGGCTTGTATTAGAAGAACAAGTTTTGCTGAATTCTACATTTAAAGACCAACTTATAAAAAGCTCTCAAAGGTACAGATAACGACGTGTCTATTTGAGCCACAAAAAGCAAGAATGAGATAAGATGGAGAGATCTTTATACCCTGGCTCGCTTCGCATTGATACAAGGAAGTAAAAAGATATCAAGACAAGCGTACAGTGTCTATTTAGGGCAAATACTGCAAAATTTAAATTCAAAATGAGGGAGCAGAGGTACTCGTAAAACTAAAGGAACAGCTAGGTCTGGTTTAGTCCTGGTTTAGATCTAGTT
>JAVQKG010274073.1:0-10697 GCA_036025885.1 Hypseleotris bucephala
CGTTGTGTGTGCCGGTCTCGTTCTGTTGCAGCTGATCTCCGAGCTTGCACTGATCCTCCGTCCTCCCCCCTCGCACTATCTCACTCCCTCCTCTGTAACTGACTCACTCGCCCATATCGGTCGCACATCTCCATCTCACTTGTCCTATACCTACTGCAGTCTTGCTTATTCTTCAACTTTTTCATATTGGTCTTACAGAATTTGAAATATCCTTGGGTACAAAAATCTCAATATCTTTAATCATTACAAACAGGAGACTATAATCTGGTTTAGTTTTTGTTCCATCCTATTTTCAACCTGGTTAGGCGCAAATTACCCTTGATTTAGATTTGGTTCAGACATGAATAGCAAATTCATAGATTTTTCAAAAATTGTCAAAATATGGTAGTTTCTGTCTGGATAGTAGTCCTTATATCGCAGTTAATATCATATCAGAAAAATACTGAGGTCTGAACATATGTAACCTCAGTGGTGCGTACAACTACTGTATGCTATTTGCGTATTTCTGCTTTTGTGCATTTTCTGTCTTTTTTCTCTTCCTATAGCCCAGCACTATGCCCTGGTTGTTGTGTGTGTCAGCACTGACCCTGGCATGGTGGTAGACCCAGCAAAACTTTGGCAGCACACAAGTGTCTACTCCCGAGAGCCAAGCCAGGACACAAGCACACACACACACACAAGCACACAGTCCGGCTTCTATCAGTCACTTTATTTATATCTTTGCCTTTGTGGCTACTATTGCCTCTCTCTCTCTGAGTCTGCAGCTCTCTCGACCTGGTAGCCTCACTAAATTATGGACTGGACTGTCACTGTCTTGCATCTGTTGGCCCACTTTATCTCACCCACTTCTCTGTTTTCCCCTCTTTAAAAACTGTAGGCTCTTATTGTGGTAAAAAAAGATAGAAATAATTGAAAAATTGAAAAAAAAAGTGAGGTTAAGCGCCATGCAACATCAGGCTCTTTTATGTATAATTAAGACTCCTTTGTCTTCACCGTGGAACTGCAAACTAAACTAATTTCCCCATTCGTCATAATAACTAGAATATTTTCTCAAGTAAAATGCCTTATAGTCATGTTTCAACAGGAAATGCAAGTATTTTAGGTTGTAGGGATAGCAGTATGATTTTGTTTAGATAAGACTGATTTACATTTTGAAGGTTAGCAGCATACAATGATGTGCATTACCTAAATGGAAGTTAGTGTCCAAGTACTTATGCAAGTCCTTTGAGTTATGCTTGTCATTGTGCCTTGGTGTGTATGCAGTGAATGAATTATAGCCTTTAGAATTTGTGTTCCTTGAGTGGCCCCTTGATACATGGTACATGCCTCTGTCCCTCCAGCCCTTCCCGAGCTGAAATAAATGACGATGCATGCACCACAGCAAAGCAGTTGACTCTCCTTGCATTGTGTTTCATCTGACCTCTAGTAAAGCAAGCGAATGGGTAGGTGTGCACTTTAGATAGTCAGATGCCCAAGCAGCAAAAGACTTACTGTATACTCACTATCCATTTTTAGCACCTGTTCAATGGCTTGTTAGCACAAATGGCTATTAATGGGAAAGCAAGGAGATTTATGTGACTTTGAAAGTGTCATGGTTGTTGGTGCTAAGCTGGCTGGTCCAAGAATTTAAAAAACTGCTGTTGTATTGAAGTTTTCACAATGATGTACATAGAAAGGTTTGAACAAAAAAAATAAATATAACATCCGAAAATCCTTTGAGTTTGAGGTAACAGACAAAGGCAACATTACCTCACAAAACCACCACATAATATCAAGGTTTGCAGAAAACTCAATGCACAAAATTGCAGTGGGCCACAGCTGCAGAAAACCAAAGTGCGACTTTATTTGCTGCCAGCTGATGAAGTGTCCAGTGAGTGTACATGTTATAATTTAAAATAATGGCCACCGGTGTTCGCGCATCTTGCTTTCCCCTAACCACCTATTACGTTCTTTTATTATATTTTCTGTTTGTATCAATTGATTGTGTTCTACAAGACCTAGCTTTGGAACACAATTTCTTCAGTTTCTTGCTCATCAGTGAGGTACTCTTGTTCACATATACACACAACTCAACCTATAGTTGCCCGTAATTTCCTTTGTCTCACACAAACATGCACACACCTGAATAAGACTCTAATTACTTCTCGTCTCTACTCTTCATTCCTCTCAAACCCCCAAGTGTATCACAGGGGGTCAGGGATGTCTCTGGTGGTAGCGACATACTCCGCAGGCTTTCACTAACACGTTTTTTTTTCTATAGACGCCCTTTTTAAAAAACTGATGAAAACTCACTGCTGAGAGCCTGGTAATGACTTCCCACCTGGGGGGGAGCAACAAAGAGGAACAGGGAAGAGGAGGGGTGAAGGGGGTAGAATACAGACGTTAGATTGCTGTAAATGCAGTGCTGGGAAAGGCTACAACAGTCCTGTTGTGATATTATTTGAATTGATGGCTGTTATTATGTCTCCCCTTTACTGTAAACGTGTAAATTTATTTGGCCTGTTAGTTCTTCAGTAGTGCTTAGAGATGCTTGACTCTGCTTGTATTGTCTAACATATGATGACATTGTAAACACAGTACAATATTGGCGTGTCTTGGGAGGAATAGTGCTTGGCCTTTTCTTTCAAGCTGACAAAAACATGTTGGAAACACAGATCACCTCTAGCCTTTAAATACTTTCAGTCTGTCAAAAATCAAGCCACAGAAGGTCAAAAGCCTGCGTGTTTAGATGATTTAGCTATTATAGACACTAGATTTTTTGTATTACCACAGCCACAAGAGAAGACAGTGTGTTCGCTGTGCCAGTTCTAAGCCTGGACAAAGTGAGAGAGTTGCATCCAGAAGAGCATCTGGCATAAAACCACTAAATCAGCATTCAATTCACTGCACGCTGTAAAGTCACTGTCACTGTTACTTAAATTATATGTTATTTAATTGCCTTAGTTTCACTTTGCCCTCATCTATCAGGATGACACAATTGAACACTGAATACGGATTTAGCTACAATCTACTTTTTAATTAATCATTTCTGAGCTGTCTTGCTTAAAACCATTTTAAAATAATAATGAATTAGATTTACATTGTGCTTTTCAAAGTAGAAGTGAGTACTTTATTCATTCTACCGTCACACCACAAAATACACCAACAATCACTATAAACATTTATGCAAGCTGGTTTAAGTGACTTGACCAAGGACACAATGACAAAATGAAGAATGAAAACCACCAACCCTGCTCTACCAACATCAATGGATCATAACTCTATAACAAGATCTTTCAACATGAAACCATTTGAAATGGTCCTCAATTAAAAATATTTCCTGCAAGTGATACAAATTGCAAACGTAAAGTTAAATTTAATAGTCGAGCAAATTTGTGATATTGTTCAATCATACTGGACCCTTTACACAAGGCAATTAACCAGAAGATTTATACAGTGTAGTAATCTAACAAATTACTATGAGAACCTAGTCTATGGAACAGTAACTAGTGTTAGAGATAAGGTAAAAAGCAAAGATGAGTGGGATGATAGAGGAGAGAAATACCCAGCTCTCGTCAGCATCTGTGTCCTGTTCTGTCACTAATCTGTGCTGTGTTGCATAAGGCAGAGGTCTGAACTCGCCCTGAGCTCCCCGCCTGTCACCCACTCTGCACTTGTCAGGAGTTTAACATGTAAAAATGAAACGGTTCAGTGACCTTCTTTGAGTCTTTGAATGTGTTGATAAAACACCTTCCAAGTGTGAGGATGCACAGACATGACCACAAATAGGACCCATTGGACATTTGTCTGTTGTGGATTGTGTTGGAGTGGGTGACCTCAGAGACCAATTACAAAACAAAAGAAGCAACATGGCTCGTGATGCGCACATCCAGGTAACACAAGAGCAGGACAGCACGTGTAGCAGTGGAAGTAATGAACTACATGGGCCAGTTTTATGTGGACTGATTCCATTACCAATCAGACATTGCACATTTAAACAGACAAGGAAGGAACAGAAAGCCAAGCAGGTCAAGCCTGCATGTTCTTTGTAATGCATCATCTTTGAGAGAAATTTGTTTTGCCTTTTACACATTTGTAACATTAGACATTTTTGATAGATAGAAAAAAAATGATCCCCTGGAGATACAAGGACAGAAGTGGACCCCATTATTCTTTTGTCTACAAGCAACATTCACTTAATTTATACTCTGTTTACTCTCACTGATATTTGAGTGATATTTGAGTTTATTCTTTCAAATTTCATAAAACAAGTCTTCTAACAGATGCAATAATAGTGGCTATAAAGTGGCTGATGAGTGTATTTCTTGAGGTTTGTCTGACCTGTTGTGCAAATGAACAAAAATAATCTGTATTCTGTAGACAGTGTGAGTCAGTGTGTTTACCATTACTCCTGTTTATTTGATGTTCTTTTTCTGTGTTGCTCAACAAGCGGAAAGAGGGCAACTTTAGTAGGTTGCCCTTATTCCCCTTGGCGTTAACTGGTTTCATCAAATGATTTTCTTTAATCCAGCTCAGTGTTATGGTGCTTAAATACAACTTCTCTTCAAAGTTCCTTGCCCTATCCGAATCTTTCAAGAAGATCTTATTTCCTCAGTCATGGCTGTGTCCGTTTTTTCCTCTTAGTCCCACTCCCTTTTCATCTTCACCATTTTACAATTTATTATGCATTATGTCATAACCTTGGCCTTTTTTCATGGTATTTGATTAAAAGGTCTAATACTAATTGGTCCACATATTTTGAAAATCTAAAGAATGTGTGCAATCATTTTGTATTTTTCTGTCAAAAATTATAATCTTATTCAAATATGATATTTCACCCTACATCTTATTGCAGTGAAAACAAATTAACTCTCTTTAGAAATGCTTTTTGCTGCAGGTCGAGTAAAAAAAATGCACATCGTCAGACTGCAGAGGCTGCCAGCATACTCATCCTTTTGTCTCTATTTGTTTATAATAATTATGCTAATGTGTAAATAACTGTTGTTGGAGCTTGTTGATAAATATGTATGGCATCTTTAAAAATACCGTCATGGTAATTTCCTCTTGTTCAAAGTACTACTCTTTGCTCCAACTCCTGTAGGCTGTATGTGATAATGATGTTGTTGTTAGGACTTGCATAGATTTTGTCACACATTACTGAGTTGCGAAGTGGCCTGGGGAGCTATCTTTCTCTGGATATCTTTAACACTCCTCCTAGCAACAAATTAAATTAGGAGATTAAAATACGCATGGAGTTTTATGCATAACATCTGTAACAACCTGATGCTTTCAAGTAATGTTGTCTAACTATTTTTTTTATTTCATTTAGTCCAGAGTTGTGGCCTGCATGACAGCCATCCTCAGCCAAATGAATAATCAGCACTACTCTGCTTACATAGAGACCTTCTCTCGAATCTCAGATCTTGTGGTAAGTGCATTAAATACTAGATCAGTGGTACTCAAACTGTGGTACAGGGACCATGGGTGGTCCACAGAATCTTTCTAGTGAAGTCTTTTGCACTTCAAGGCTTGCTTTAGTTTATTATAGTCATTTCTCCCTAGCATGGCCAGCCACCACTAAATCTAAACTATTCTGTACAAAGATTTTAGTCTGCTCTTTTGTGGGTTGCATTCAGTTTGAAGGGTAGAGTTTACTGATGTATTATAAAACCCTTTAGAAACACCAGACATGATGCTAAAAAGCCACACATGCATTCACACAGCTTGTTGTTAATAAGGAAGTCACGTTTGCAGTTTTAAATGACATGACCAACAAAACACATGCAGCTCATAAATGGTTCTTGATTGGTCTGTCAGGAAAATTGCGGAGAGAAATGATTCACTGTGACCAAGGGGCCATACCCCAATTTAAAAGAAGTCCCTGTCTGTGTTAGTCCTACTTTTGTAAAGGACTTGGAATTATTGTGTGGACTACTGTTTAGTCTAGGTTTAGGCACAGGTCAAATCTGGTTGAATCTTGGTTTAGATTTGATTTAGTCTGGGCTTAACCTTATGGTATAGGCTTGGTGCGGGCCTCATTTAACTTACTTTTTACTTTCATGAGTGATTCTTGAAAAGTTAGACAACTACTAAACAAGTAAACATCACATCAAATCACATATATTTTTCCTGTCTTTTGTATTGCAGGACTTCTTGATGGAGTCTTTTTTACTCTTTAAGGACTTAATAGGAAAACACGTCTATCCTTCTGATTGGATGGCTATGATCATGGTCCAGAACAGGTATCGTCCAATCACTGCTCCCAGATGGCTTCTGCTGTCCCAGTGCATCCTATTTGGGGGTGGATACTTTATTTTGTTATTGCCTCGGACACTCATATTGACTAGTTTATCCACAAAACCCCACAAAGGAATAGGGGGAGATATAGTAAATCAAAGCTGCTATCACTAAAAGAGCTGATGTGACAATTTGTATGTGTGAACCAATTTACTATAAACTACAAAGCTGTGTGCTTTTTAAACTTTAGCCCTAATACAAATGTCTGTACCTCAACTTCACTTGTTTATTGTATGATACCATGTCAGACAGCAAAGAAAATAGCAGAAAATGAGAGTGATGAAAAATATGAAGGAAAGCCCTACGTAAATGAAAAAAGCATGTGGGAGGCAAAGGCAATGGGACTGTGGTAATGATGATAGATAGGCAGCGGTGGGCCTAAAAGCAATCGCGCCGATGTGTGCCACTTAACTTTAGAAATGCAAAAGTCACAACCTGCCGGTATACCGTTATAGAGTTTGTAGAGGTGGAGTCTTGATCTATCATTCTGACAGAAGTTCTGAATCTGAAGCAATACAACAGCCGTATGTGCAATAGTAGCTAGAGAAGAGCAGCTGCGGGAACCAAAATGTAATCATAAAACAACAAATAATGTGCATCTGCAAACATTAACCCTATCTCTGTTAATATAATTTTACAATGTAATATAATTTGTTGTTGTTCTCATTTGTTTGTGTTTGTCTGTCCAGAGTTTTCCTGAGAGCCATTAATATTTATGCTGATACCATGAACCAAAAGTTCCTCAATAATAATGATTTTGAAGTCCAGGTATGTTTCCGATCATAGACCCTACTGTGCAATATTTTAGAAAGGCTGGAAGACATTCTGTTAGGTAAAAGATATACATGTTTACAGTTTATTTTATTTTAATCAGTTCACAAAATACAAAGAATGCCTAGAAGGAACATTAGCCCACTAATATATTTAAAGTATCAGTTGGTTTGGGCTGTCCACATTTTTTTGTTTCTTCATGCTAATCACAAACGCAGTGATGTTAAGGTATGTTTTGTGGAGCTTTAACTAGTGTTACTAGTTATACTGTATATTCTAACGAGAAGCTGAGGCAATGGGCTATTTTCACAATAAAAAGATATTTAATGTCCTGGATTCAGATGGAGATTCATATTTGCACCAAATGTTTGCTCACTCAAGTTTGAACATTTTAGAATCAATTACTAGATTCATTAACACTTGCCTAAAGCACAGCATGCCTTGCTTCAATATTTACAGAACCTGAATATATTTTTTTATCTTACTTCTTGTCTAGCTCTGGAATAACTACTTCCACTTGGCGGTGGCATTTATTACCCAGGAGTCGTTGCAGCTTCAGCACTTCTCCCCTACCAAGAGGAACAAGATCCTTCTGAAGTGAGAGAACGAGACCTATATAATTTGCTTATTTACCACACCTCCTCACCTGCTCTAATGAAGCACTCAGTGATTGATGATCTATTTTGAGATCTGCATTAGTTTCATGCCCACTGCCTATTATATCATTGTGTTGCATATAGGTAAACATTCAATTTAATTCATGTTAGGCTAGATTACTGCTGTTATCTTTCCCACTGGGCTGTTCATATTCTTACAGTGGAAAAAAGGTATTGATTGAGACACTCTCCTCATCACTTTGTCTTTATTCCAGGTATGGGGATATGAGAGGACTCATTGGCTTTTCCATTCGGGACATGTGGTATAAACTTGGTATGAAATTTTAAGGCTTTATACTGCATACCAAAACGATACAGAATATTAATACCTTTAAGTAAATGCATTTATTTTTCCTGCTTATATTAGGCAGTCATAAGATCTGTTTTATCCCGGGCATGGTGGGTCCTATCCTGGAGATGACATTAATCCCAGAGGAAGAGTTGAGAAGAGCCACCATCCCTATCTTCTTTGACATGATAACTTGTGAACATGAGTATTATGGAAACTTCAGCAAGGTTCATTTATTTATCATTTTAATGCATTAGCGGTTGTGTATTACTGGATCCTATCACAGCAGTTATGAGCCTTAGGTGGTGTAGATTCTAAGCAATTATCAAAAAGTTGAAGACCTGACATAAGACATACTGTATGGAGACATACCATTCACTCTTGAATTCACAGATGAGGGATGGCATTCAGATTTCACACAAAGAATGATTGTAGCATTAAACAAACAAATTGCACCTGCTTTTGTCTACTATGTTTTGCACAGAAAATGTACAAATCCACTTAAACGCTTGCATGTACACATTGAGGTTCATTGATTTTTGGTGGCCTTGCTCATGGAAGAGACACATGAATAATGCATGAATACTCAAGTCCCTCTGAGTTTTTCTTCACATTGACCTTTGTTTCTTTTTGTTTAGTTTGAGAATGAGATTATACTGAAGTTGGATCATGAGGTGGAGGGAGGAGGTGGGGATGAGCGATATATGCAGCTGCTGGAAACTATGTAAGTCAAACAAAAATGCTTGTCAGAAATTATTGTTCTTTATGCAACACAACTTTACTGCTTCTCACTTGCCCTTTGGTTTATAAATATATTTTGATATGATTTTTTTTATCAGTGCTTTAGCAAATTCAAACATGAAGAGAGTGTATAAAATTTGCCTTGTTAAATGTACACTTTTTTGAATATGAAATAGTTAGACCAAGCTATACTATGCACATGCTTGTCAACATATCCATTATGGCCAGTAAATGTCCTAAATGTTTTGAAATCTTTAAACATTGCTTGACATTAACTTACCACAGCGACTAGCCCAGTCAGTCCCTGTTTTTCCTTATTTTATAATTTAAGGTACTATTTATTTATGAGATGTCACTGAAACATTCACTGCACTGCTAAGCTGCTGCAGATAATTAACCTTCATTTGTGTGTCTGTCAGCCTGCTCGACTGTGTAGCAGAGAGACACGCGCTGAGGCCCCAGGTGCAGCACTTTGTTGCATTGGTAAAAGGACTTCTCATTCGTCTTCTTGACTACCGCACTGTGATGAGCGATGACAGCCGCAACAACCGCATGAGCTGCACTGTCAATCTCCTGGTACGTCCCCCCATCTTAAAATGGCATAGCAATGAACTGGCTGAAGTGCCCTTGACTTGGTCTGTGTGTGAAGTAGATTAAGGGATCTCTTGAGGGTTTTCCGCAAGGGCTTTCTGATTTATAGTTGAATGAGGAAACAGTTAGGTGAAACCTGAGAATTGAGTGTGTTGTATGTAGAAAAAATATTCAAAACATTTAGTTAATTTTCATTACTTTACAAAATGCTATATGTGCATTCAGAAGAAACATCTAAATTAAACTACTAACTAAACTGACAACTCTTTGCCTTTTTTGAAGGGCCAGAAGGTTCTTCCCACCATCAGTCTTTTCATCATTCTGTTTCTTTACCCCAGGTTAGGTTTGTGAAGCCAGGTGAAGATAGTTACTAACTAGAAGCCAAGGCAATGGACAATGGACAAATTTTGGAACCAGACGTTGATCAAGAAGATCTCTGCATTTTTCACACAAATAAACTATAAATTTGTTTTCAGAGCATTTCTACTACATTCTTTACATCTTCCTTTCTTAACATTTGCACATGCAGTTTCCACTTCACCAAATACTGCACTGTTGTTATGATTACCTCCCATTATTTCACATATTCTCATTATTAATGTGCAGTTTCAGTCAATAATTTACTCATCCGTACTAAAAGGACTGATTGAAGAGTTTTATGCAGTCTTCATCTGATTCCCAGTCTTTCATGTCCTTTGCATTCATTTTCCTCATTTCTCTGATGACTGATCTTATGGAAAGAGAACTTCATCGCTCATTTTGCTCTGTCTGTTTGCAGCAGTTTGCATCAGCCCCTGTCTGTTCCACATTCTTCTTTTATGTGATCTCCTAATCTGATTCTCTCCCACAATGTTGATGGGGTTGGAAATGGATCCTTTGCAGCCTCACATTTGGTCCCTTTCACAGTTTTCATCTTGCAGTTGCTTCAAGAGGATCTCAGTTTATGATTTCATATCTGAAATATTTTTGTTGCTTGTATGTTTTACGGGAAGTCTTCACACATCACAGGATCAATTTACTTTAAACGGATGGATAGCTCTATGTTTATGTCTTAAAGTGTGTTCCAGCTCCAAGGTTTTAAGGCTCCCAGCAACATAGCTGAGGTGTTTAGTTTGTTGCCTGTGGCTGTTATCCATTAGTTATTCTCTTTCATTTGTTTGGCCAACTAAAAAAATCTCTTCTGCAGGCGAACACCAGTGCACTCTCTTTAACCATGCAACCCCAAGGCTCACTCCACCAGGGAAATGCACACAAACATAAGGTTTAGCATTTGAATTGCTTCCCTATACAGGAACTCTTCCAAAGCTTTCAGTATAGCACAGAATGTTCAGTGCAGATGTTTTGTCCAATTGTTGCTTAAATGTAGTAAACTC
>JAVQKG010274091.1:0-13502 GCA_036025885.1 Hypseleotris bucephala
TACATTCATAAATGAGAACAATGTCAATGCCTGATCTAGAACTACATGAACTGTAATTCTAATAAATCAATGGTGCTGTGTGTTGTAAAACAAGATGCACAGCTTGTTTCAATACATCACACTTAATATTTTTCTTTCACCAGGCCACACGGTTGTCAAATACTATCTTCATACAGTATTTAGGACTCAGGACACAGATCATGTGAAACTGTGCAATTTTTGAGAATTTTATCGAAGTAATAATAAAAATAACTTCTAATTCTGTCTGGGTACACTTTTTGTGCCAAAGAATTATTGAGGAATGGGAAAGAGACAAAAGTGAAATATTATGAAAATAAAGTGTGGTTTTCAGTCAGACTCTGTGTCCAAGGCAATAAATAAAACAATGCTGTTAGCTGACTCTTCGAGAGTTAAGTTGATATCCATCCTCCTCCATTCAGAGAAAAGTCAAATAGGGGAGAAACTAAAGTACAAATGTAAGGCATTTCCCTCCAACTCTCCACCAGCTTCACATCTGTTTCTGTCATCTTCTCTCTGGATGATTTTACTGCGTGCTGATGGTCTTCAAAGTTCGTCCCGTTTGCTCCACTTCTCCAGCTCTGACTGCAGGACGTCTGAGTTTTGTGCCTCAAAGCTGAGTTCCTCCTGCTCTTGAGTTTTCCTGGACTTGGCTCTGTCCCAGTCTGTGTTGACCGTCTCATTGTCCCACACCACTGAAGTCTCAGTGTCGCTGATGTAGCCTGAGTCTCCGGTGTAATGGGTGGGATACACAAGAAGTGGCTCGGCCGAAAAAGCTTGCAAGTCCCGGGGCTCAAAAGGCTCCATGTACTCAGACCTGAGAGCACAAAAATGTACGTAAGGAATACACTTATCAAAGAGCATTTACATCTATGGTCAATATAAATCTTACACTGGATGTTTGTTGTACATGACTGGAAGAAACTCATCAACTGGAAGCATCTTGCTCATGGGGTCTGCCGCGAGAAGCTTCTGTGCCCCTTGTAAAGACAGCATGTAGCCCAGTGTCCAGTAGGAGTAGTCCGCCTCCACCAGGTTGTGTATGTTGGGAACAGACCTTTCTGGATGGTCAATTTGCATCCGCTTTCGACCGATGTATCTGTGTTTAATGACAGAAATATAAATACAGGCATTTAGAATAACTACTGCGTTTAATTTTTTTTTGTTATTCATAACTATATAATCTAGATGAAATAGACGAAATAGATAAATGCCAAAAAATATTCTTGCACCTCCATGATGCATCATGAGTTGTACTTGCAAATTGTACAGACTTCTTTCTGGTCCTAGTTATCAAATAAAAGTATCTTTTAGTTAGATTCTTAAATGGCCCACACAGCATGAACCGTGATCATTGCATTCCCTGGGTTGCATGATTCATCACTTTATCAAGACCACTTTTGTAAATAATTTTATTAGATTT
The DNA here is from genome assembly GCA_036025885.1 of Hypseleotris bucephala. Taxonomy (NCBI): domain Eukaryota; kingdom Metazoa; phylum Chordata; class Actinopteri; order Gobiiformes; family Eleotridae; genus Hypseleotris; species Hypseleotris bucephala. The sequence continues at coordinate 1,442 of JAVQKG010274091.1, forward strand.
CTTGGCACAAAAAATTTGAAAAATGTCAGAGTCAAGAGGTGGCTGAAGACATGTCAATCACTGTGAATGACAGCTGCATCAGAGCTGCTCACGTGTTTTGGTGTTAGTCTGAGGTTAGTATTAGCAGTTTTACTTTACTTTACTTTTGACTTAGTCGTGTGATGTGTTAGGAATACCACATTTGTTTTTCTCAAGCAGTAGTCCTTTGGGTGAGTCACTGTGAATGTGAAAATACAGCGGTAGCAGCGTGAGCGATGCTCAAATCCCTTATTCCCGCGAGTGCTTCAAGTGTTTGATCAGTGTTGTCTTAGATTGGATGTATGACAGATGGACGCATCACTGTAGGGGACAATAATCCTCTGTTTACTACAACTTGCTCAAGCAACAACTCACATGAGATCCCAGTCCAACTTGTGTGTTGTAACTTTCTGCAGCAGTGCCTGAAGACGCCGTTTGAAGAAAACCTCAAATCGCAGGTCATCCTCCAAAACAAGGGACTTTTTCAGACCACGATCTACAATCTGGAAAGGCACATGTTTTTGTAAACAACCATTTTCTCACATAAAAAAACACACATAATACTGATGAAAACATCAGTGTTAAAGCAAAGTCTGTCACAGATAGAGTTCCAAGAAGCTCACCTCCTTCCAGATGTTGTAATGAGAAAGGAAACAGCCCAGCTCGCCCTTGGTGAGTGGTCGGCCATGATAAGGGTCTTTGTACCCTGGCACCATCTTAATCCCCATAGACTCGATATCGCTGGTGTTCAGAGCTCTTAGGTGAAGAGAAGGGATCAACAAGACATTAGATATAAAACTCTAAATTACATGGTATAAAAATAGAACGGCATAAATATGTATTAGTTATTCACTGATTCATGTTTCACCAGATAAACACATGTACGGATTACCACCCACAGTGTCAGATATTGAAAGTAATCTGCTGAAAATGGCCTTTAAGAGAAGATTATTTGTGCAGCACCATTTGTGGTGTTCAGTGAGTCTTTAAATTACAACATGCTCTCTGCTCCCTCTTTGTAACATGCCGGTTTGTCACAGTTTAGCAGCTCTATACATCACTGTGCAGCACATGTAGTAGACCGCTCACTTCAAGACGGCAAAAGCAATGGGGGAGAAAGAAGATGAGAAACGTACTTGCCGTCAACAGCATCCACGACCTTACAGCTGAGCTCCTGCTCGTACAGTGTTCGCAACATTCGCTCGCGGCGGTCGGGTCGTCTCACCAGATTTATCATAAACACCTGGGTGCACACAAACCAGCCTCAGACACATGCTTAGATTACTGCTGTGTGTTTGTGATTGTGTGTATCTGTGTGTGAGTGTACCTCATCAAAGCCCATCTTGTTAGGCTGTTTTGGAGGAACTGCCAGGAAATTAGAGTGTTCCAATGGAGGATTTCTCACTTTTAAAAGAGAGAACGCATGTATCAAACCAGGGATATTTAAGAAACAGTTGTAGATAACAAGGAAGAGACCCTGTTTCTATTTGTAATGACTGTAATGCATTTTCTATGGAGAAATTCAAATATCTTACCTAATAAAAACATGAAAAATATCTAATTTACCCTTTAGGTTACTGTATGCTAAAAGCTCCATCAAATAAAACCATTGGTACCTTTGCTAATGTTTTCCAACCAGGCTGTGACATTACTTGCATCTATTGTCACTTGCCAAGACCTTGTTTATATGCACTTTGTAATATTTGGTGCTAATGGTAACATAGAAAATGCCTTTCGATCCATTTCACATCTGAATACATTTTCTCTAATATATATAAACAAAGAAAAAGTGTCTATAGTAAACAAAAAAGTTGAAGTAATAAAATCCTATATAATTACTTCTAATCTTACCCATGACCTCAAGTTGAGTGTGCAAAAAGCTGTCAGCCTCGTCCTGCAGGGTGGCATGGGCGCGCATGGGCACAGGGAAATAACCATACATTTCCTTGTTGCACACATACATCTGGACATCTGTCACACCAAAACACAAACACACTTGCATATTTGTGTAGGGGGAAATTTATTAATATTTTATCCTCTAGCAAATGCCTCACCTGCCATTCGAGCTGAGTAAGCAAACACAATAACGTCATCGATGGCCCAGCTGTACTCCGGGTGTGGTGGGTAGAAAGCCAGCTGACGGGACGCCTCTTTCCTTAAATCCAGGAGATAAGTTGAGTGGACCATTGGAACGGCAAAACAGCCACGCCTCTCCTGCTTACGGATCGGCATATAGGCTGGTGTTCTCTTGTAGTAACCCTGAGAATCACAGACACATAAAACTGAATCTGTTGGCAGTGCAATAATTCTCCTAAAGCACATTGCATACAAGATTTTTTTTTAAAGCATTTTACCTTTATTTCCCTAGACATTAGTCTTCAGTATCTACATAAATGTTTAAAACTTGACATTATGTTAGTTTTAGTGGAGTACGTCTCACAGTGTACATTTTCATCCTTTGTTACCGGGATACTTGAAATAGGGTCTATTATTTCCAAAGGCACCATTAAATTGAAGTTTTTCTTCAAAGAGACATTTATAACAACTGATGTATGCTGCTATATTCATCGCTATATAAACTGCACGTTTTAACAAACATTTTCATTTTACTCCAATCCCCAACTATAAAATATAGCCTTTACATTTCACATTATTGTTTGGAATTATTGGCGAAAATTAACCATAAAAAGACCTAAAATGTTTAAATGTTTAAATCAAACCTTAGATTTGCTATTAAAACATTGCTACAAATAATTTATATGCAAATAACAAACAAATAAAGTTCTGGTCTGTCTATTTTGCCTTTTGTAAGTCGTGAAAAAAACAAAAACAAAAAATACAACATACTCAGTTTCAATAAAAGAACTGTAACAGATGCCAAACCTGTGACGTCATGCCACACCAGAAGTTAGAGTAGGCCGCTCTGGACTCCAACATTGGCGCTACGATGGTTTTGTTTTCCTTCATCAGTTTCCACAACACATCTTTATTGGTGAGCAGGTTGTCACAGTCAACCACCTGCAGACAAAATGAAGGGCATACAACACTGACAAGCACTTCAACCAAACAAGCACAAGAAACTTTACGCAAACAAAGCCATCTGAAGCCACTAATGATGATTAACGATAATGACTGAATCCCTCTGACATTGTTTTATCTACAGCCTTTAAATTTATACATCACTCGGCAGGAGGGGGAACTTTTATTTGCAGTACATTATGACTTGTTTGAGAGGTTTTGTCTTGGAGAGGAAAAGTGGATTGTTGCCAAAATTCAATGAACAGAGTTGGCCCAAAAAAAGAGGAGAGTAAATGCTATTGAGTCTTTCTTTTTACTTACTGCATACTGGATTGTGTGTCACAATTTTGCTTCTGTGCAGCAACCATTGAGAAGTACATTTTTAAATCTTTGACTGTATATTTTATTTTGACTATAATTTCTGATTTGCCTATATTGAATGAATGTGTGTGAATGGTGATCCATGTATGTCTCTGTGTCAGCCCTGTGACTGGCCATTGTTTTGCGTGTGCCTGTCTGAGCCCCCTAGTTGCTGTATAACATCTCATAACATTTGGATTGTTTGTAAGGACATTTTACAAACTGGCAGCGAACACCATATATGCATTTTTATTTTTGAATCCTTCAAATTTGAAAAACAAACAAACAAAAAAAAAAACCACATGATATCGGTTTCCAGTATCGGCCACATTTAACAATCCACCGATCCAGCTGAAAGGCCTTGATCAGCACAGATATCCGATCCGGTATCTGTATCGGTGCATCTCTAATAATATAATTTTTAGTCACCCTGTCCTGTATCATATACTGATAAGATCACATTTAATACTTAAGACTTTATGCAATGCAGTTCTTTTTACTGTTCATTCACAATACTGCACCGAGAGCATTGATTTATTAAAAACACCCCCTCAGTTGCGTACATTATCTTTGATATTAAAAAGATTGGAAATGAGAAGGTGGGTTGAGCACACATCATCACACCTCAAACATAGCTGCATCTGTACACAATGCACATTAAAATGTAGGTAACCATGGTAACAACTGTTCAGAATCTCAAATTACTCAATGCAACAGTAAAATTAAACTCTATCGCACTTTAGCTCACTGCATTGTCAGATTGGTCTTCATGTCAAGCTGTGGCAGGCATGGATAATTATACCGTATATATATGTAGGATGAAAGTTTTGAATATATAGTGTGTTAGCATCTTATATACCCAATACTTACTGTTCAGTGCACAGACAAAACAGTGAAACCTCTCAAATAATGCTTTTGAAGATAACGTACCAGGAGGTAATCAGCCCAGATCTCACGGGCGGTGTCCAGAGCAGCCTGACGGAGCTTCATCACATGTTCATAGCGGAGACTGTTCCAATGCTTGGGCCCCAGCTCATCTTCAAAAGAGCTACAATACACAGACAGACTATTAGGCAATGTCATACAGTCACAATTAAACTACACCAGCTTTTGAACTATAGGGCTACACAATGTATCGCAAAATATCATTATCGCAATATCAGTAGTAATAGACGAAGTATTGAATTTTTCTAAATAACTAATACTACAGATACAGGAGCAAAAATGTATTGAATAAAAAGAATGATCTAATTCTACTTGTTTTTAACTTGTTACATTCCACTGTTGTCAATATCACAAAATGTAATATCTGTATCACAAAAATCTAAATATCATGCCATGGTCTTCAACCTGACATAGATTTTCACTGTTAAAATCTCCTTTTCTATTAGGACCTTGAATGAATATTAGTATTGACTGAATAAATATATTTTAAGGTCAAATTTCAGTCATGATTCTCTTAATTTTAGTAATAGTTTTAATTAGAACTATTTCTGCTTGATTGAATTTGCATCAATATTTTACCAGAAATTATAGATATTACAATATTCAACATGGTTATTAATATCTTATTTTGTCATATTGTGTAGCCCTACTTTGAACATGACAAACCTGTGCTCTTCGTCAGGTCTCCACTCAACATAATGGTAGTCAGTCTGCACCTTTATGAGCCAGTCTCTCAGGATGGCTGTGGTGTTGTCTATATTATGATCTGTCGCCACCCTGTTAGCAGAAATATTAAATCAATCAGAGTCTTTGCGCCCTGCTAGATGCAAGTTGCTTTATTATTTTAATTAATTAATTAAATTTTTAATTAAATAATCTGTCATTCCCTGGGCACATCTTTGTACTAAGGCCAGAGCCTACAACATACAATTAATATGTGTTACATACCACAAGAGAAACTGTCTCCATTAGAATGCACCCATCTGCTAGTTTTCATCACTGGACCAGAAAAAAAATGCTAATTGAAAATGCTAATCCTTTCACCTTTTGGCAGTTGCTAGGGGTTTGGATGGCCAAGTAATGAATATACTTTGTCTACAAATTGACCAATAACTCTTATGTTTTAAGGAGTTGGAATACAAAAAATGTAGTGAACACTGACTGAAGTTATATCTGCTAATCTGGAAAGAGCTTTGATTCATGATACGGTGCATTGATCATTCCTCTGCTCTTACCCATCATTTTTACTGAAACAATGCCAGTGTTCATATTAAATACGTTATTCTAGCAGTTACTCCTCTGTGTAAGACAATATAAAATTTAATGAAATTGTGCTTGAATTGAAATGGTTTGTGATCTTGGATGAATAAAATGGTGATTTTTTACTTTTACCATATCAGACTCCCCTATGGTAAAGTACAGCATAACTCCCAATAAGTGATGTGTGTCCTTTGATGGTCCTCTTGTTATGGCAGTGCAGAGGCATACAATAGGGGCTGTACATGGGGAGGTGAGGCATCTGCTGCTGTCTGGGTTATCATAACAAATCAGTGTATGTGTCAGTGAGGGCCAGAGCTGGAGAGGGGCCAAAGAATGTGTAAATGTGAAAAAAGATTTACTCCCTCTTTGCTGTGTGTTGAGTGACAGTCGACCTGCTGCGTGTGTAGACTCTCGTGTGTCTGTGGTGGTTTTACACTGCTGTGCTATCCCAGCGCCAAAGTGTGATAGACTCAACTATCAGCACAGGAGTTACAAATTAGTTTTAATGCACTATAATGTTACTACTTCTTGAGTAATGTTATTTTGAAGTAACAATACAATGTGGATTATATTCTCACCTTTATGAATGAATTAATCTTCCTTGTTGATTAATTTGTACTTGATTTTGTAAATGTAAAAGTGATGTGTCTAAAAATTTTGAATGATACAATCCCCTTTCATAACCCCTTTACTACTTATTCTTGATAGATTCTAGCACTGGATAGATCAAGGATAGGCTAACTATGTGTTCCTGTCCTATGAAAGCGTGTGATTGGTTAAACTGTTCCTTCCCTCGCCCACAGGTGACAATGTTTTTTTTCAGATTACTTCTGTTATGTTGTACAAATAGCCAAGTGATTCTCTGCCAATGTACTGTAACTTTAAGTGTACTTTTTAGTTTGCTTGGAAATAACAGAACTTGCACACACTGTATTTGTATAACTTTAGTTTGTCTGATTACATCACAATTTAATTTATCAGACTATTCTCACAATTACCAATGTACTTGACCATTTTTTCATAATATACTTTTGTTTTGTTTTTTAATTTCAAGTAGCAGTTGTTGAGAACAACTTTCGTTTCCATTCTAGTTTTCTTTTATAGAAACATCTGACAGCTGTGAGATACTGAATGGCTGAAAGCTTTATAGAGTAAATATTTGGCATTGTTTGCGAGCCAATGATAAAACCAAGCCTAAAGGCTCTATGAAGGCTGGGGGGAAAACACAGATGATTGAAAAAGTAAGATTCATGATTTGATAAAAAGTTGCATGTCCCTACAGTGCTCACACACCATTAGGCAGAGCACATGCATGTGTATGCAGCTTGCCAAGTACTCCATCTTAATCTGTCACATTGATAACTGCAGGTACCGACAGGTGGCCAGAGCCGCAAAGTCTATAGTGTTTCAAGCTGAATTTCAGAAAACTCTTTGTATTTGGTCTTCCACTGAGGAAATAGATACAGTATGTTGTAGATCAAAGCAGCTATGCAGAAAACTCGGGCACAGCTGCCATATGGGCATAGTTAGACCCAAACTACCAGGGGAAGAAAAAATCCACATCCAAACAGGCTGGAATCTGTCATGCTAATATAGTAAAAATATCCCCACTTGGATATTGTTGAAAACCATCAATATAAAATGCAGCCGATGTTGTGATATAGTGCCAGAAAAAAACCCTGCCTTAATCTGTCTTTTGATAAGCCTCCAGGTAAGCATTTAAAATTATACATATCTTTATAAAGACCTGTCTTAAGCTGATGAAAAAGATACATTTTAATTTGAAAACCACATCTTTTGGCACAGACAGCAAACAGATGAGGAAGTGAGCACAGAGACAGGAATCATCTGGAAAGGCTGGGGGCTGGGTGACTGTGAGAGACTCAGCCTGGAGGGAAGAAGACAGGCCTGCAGAGGTGTTTAATAGATAGTTTCACAACCACACTCTGTTAGGCACTGGATACCCCTATAGTCTATACCGTACATGTTCTCATTTGAGTCTAGAGTTGACTTGGAAAGATTTTATGAAAGCATGGTCGTTTGTTGTACTCCAGCCAATAAAAAGAAAGAAAGAAGTTTTGTGCACAGAGTAAAATGGGGTAAACAGAGGGGGATGATGAAATGATGTGACTGAATGAAGGCTTTCAACTTTCTGTCCTATAGTGCAAGTTTGAATAGTCCCAGTTTAGATCTTGTTTAGTCGTGGTTTAGACCTCATTTAGTCCTTGTTTTTGATTTAGTCATGATTTAGACCTGGTTTAGTCCTGGGGTAGAAATGGAACTCCTTTGGGCCCCTTCAGAACTTGTGCCCCAGTACTGACTACACTGCCTAACCCAAACAAATATGACACTTTTGTGATTTCAGTGCTTTCATTAGCTACACATGAACACTGCTAATAGGCCTACTGCTTTATTTATTTTATTTTTTTTTACAGAACTTCCACTGTCTCATTTCAAATGTTAAATTTGAAATAGGCCAATGACACAGCGGCCCCACCTGGCCAGTGCTGCTTATTGCACACGCATGAGCCTGACGTGTCCGGTGAAGTCATTGAATCACTTTCTCTGTAAACTTATGCTTAAAACATTTTACTTCCCAGGGCCAAGCTGTGCTCTATATTACTGTAAGGCATAGTAAAGCAAAGAGACTTACCAGAGGGCAATGCGGTCCTTAGGGTAGTTCAGCCGCTCTATGGTGCCCAGGAATAGCGGCAGAGAGTGCGCCGAGTTGCGACAGACCAAAGCGATGACAACCCGAGGAGCGAGGAGCTGAGACTCGGGGCTCCAGCGCTCCTCGGGGAAGTACCCCCGGCTCAGGCCCGACAGGAGGACACACAGCAGGGCAGACAGCAGAGGGGTAACCCGGGGCATGGCAGGGAGACGGGACTTTTACTGTGGGCGCAGCGGACAGACAAGGACACAGGATGGAGAGCTCATGCAGAGGCACCGCTGTTGTGTTGTGCCGACAGTGGTTACATGGCGGAGGAGTGTGCTAAATTAAAGGGCGGGTCTGGAGCAGTTTGACGGAACTTGTCACTCGTCCACTTTCCCGTCCTCTGCCTTGATATTATTTTGTAAACCAGTAATATTGATTATCTTTGCCAATTAAAGGAACAGTTTAAAGCACGTCTACGGGATATTGTAACATAGATCTCTCCGTCTGGTGCCTATCCCTTTAAGAAGAGCTCCAGCTGTAATCCATAGGAAACAGATTGAGGCCAATAAGGGCGTGTACAAGCTTTACTGTCGGGCTGGCAAACCTTCTGGAGGATATTAGCCCACATTTTTCATTTGTTCCTCTTCTTCTACACTGTTTCTGTTCCCTAAAGTTCAGCAAGGCTCAGCAAAATTACAAGTTATTAATTGTTCTGTTATTTGTTGCCTTGCTCTGAGTTCTGTTCTAAGCATGCCTATACTTCACTTGACTTGGGGAAGTTTATGGGGAAGTTAGTGCAATTTCAATCAATTTCTGTACGTGAGACATTACCATTTCATTTTGTTTGCGGAAATAAAATTACAGTCAATAAGAAACACAAAGTAGTAGCAGAGGGTTTACCACTGTGTGACTCAAAAGTAACATTATGTAGGCCTATTCCTATAAATCTTGTATTTGCCTTTCACTTAAACCAAAGCTTATTGTTAGTTAGAATTTACCCAAGTGGTGTGGCTGCAGAAGAAAGCGCTGTGGGCAGTTGTCGAAAAAAAAAAAAAAAAACTGCAGCTGGGGACAATACAACAGCAATGATGTAAAAGTGTCCTCTAGTTTAAATTGTATGTAACAGTGAATGAATATTGTTATGAAAATTATTATATAGAGAGTGTAACGTATCATGAGGCAAAATGCAAAAATAGGCTTACACATGAGCCCACAAATATGCATCATTAGCTTGATGCTTGAAGACCTCAAGACATTGGTCCTATCTTGAATAGATCAAAAACAGTGTCCACATGCCTGCTTAACAAAACATGACATGTTTGGCATTTGGCTGATGGAACCGTTTTCCTAAAGAGCACTAAAAAAATTACAAAAGATATATGTAAAGTGTTTATAGGGTGTTTTATAGGTCAAATAAATACTATAATTCTCCTTCAAGTATTGAAAAATCCAAATAATAAACAACAATGTGAGGATGGGTAGACAATATGAGCTCCGATAGTGACAGAACTGACAGTGTCCAGCGGTGCACATGGCAATCACAGGCTCAAATGGGCAAAATCTATGGTCTGTAACAGTGGAGAAATAACAAGGCAGGAATAATGGAGGCAGTGGTACAATCATCTGTCAGATGTGAGTGGTGGACAGTGAGGTGGAGCTAAATGAGGTCTGCACAAAGAATCAGCAGGTAGCAGACATGACCTAAACAAACACATCTTAAGGCAATGGCTCTACAGCTGACGGGCCTGTCCTGTCGAGATTTCTGCCTCTCCAACAAAATAATGAGCACGGCTTTTGCTCCAGTGATGCATTCAATTTCTGTTTAAAGCTTAGGGCTGCACTGAAATTACAGAGTAATGTTATAATGTGTCTTTTTGCACTCCTCTTTCATTTTGGCACATCTCTTCCTGCTGTAGTATAGATATTTTAGGAAGATAGGAGGATTTTCATTCATGACATATTGATATTTCTTCTCTAAAGAAACTATAGCAGCACCCAGTGATTGAGATACATGGAGAGATTGCAGACCTCTTCCAAAGCATTAATATGCTCTAATATCTTACAATGATAAACACATCCAGAAAAATATTAAATATTCATTATTAACTATTAACAGAATAACATCATACAAGCTGTATGCAGTAAACACCTATAAATCCCATATCAACATTAAAGGGTAGGAGTTTAGAGGTAATCTTCGTCTTGTATATAAAGCTTTAGGCTCTATCATGCTTGGCTAAAATTTTGAGAGTGAGCTGCGCATGTTTCAGGCCTCACACAGTCACAGCTGACAGATGCATTGTGCTAAACTGACAGTAACCCAAGACCACTGGGTGAGTGCGGTCATAAAGTAGTAAAAGAGGAATCTGGTGCACCGTTCTTCATTCTGGATCTAGGCCATATCTCCATGTTCTGCAGACTGGGTTACAAAAACCAAGACGGACTTACTGCCAAATGAGCCCTATTTACAGCATTAGGACAAACAGTATCTACGACACAATGAGTAGCAATTTTTGGGGTTCTGCCAAATAAGACTATCCCAGGATGTTCATTTCACAAACAATTGGCTGGGTCAGTGGTTAGGTCGCTTAAGATTTAAGAGTTGGCTTACCACAAACAAAACAAAATCATTTAATTAAGTGTATACTGTTCATAAAAAGCTCTTCTGGTGTTTCAGTGTTAAAATTATTAGCTATGACAACTACAGTAAATGGCTCTATCTATGTGAACTTGTATTTCTGAATCAGCAACAAACACTATTTTAACCCAGCTGCTGTAATTAATCTATCTGCATTACTTAGGCTAGGTAATCTTTTCTAAATGTGATGATGATCTAAGCACTTAAAAGCCGGTGCAACCAAATACTTTCAAACATATCTGACATACTGTACATGATCTGCTACACACCCACTTGTATCTTTGAAATGCATCCTTCTAAACCACAATTTAATTATTATGTTTATGTTTAGTTAATGTGCAAGAAAGCGCCAAACATTTCTCTTGGTGGAAATAGGTGACAAGTAAAGGCACGGGTATGAATTTAGCTCCGGGACGAGAAATGATAGTGTCATAAAAGTCAAGCGTGGCAGTTTATGACATGTGGTTAACTGCAGTAGGCAAGTCTGAAACTGAGACTGTAAGGAGATCTCCCAACCCGCAGTGCAAATGCTTTAAGACATGTCAACTGTACATATGTTAGTAACCTGTATACATACTGCCCTCCCCTCATGTTCATGGGATTTCTATATTATGAGCCCTCAGACACAGTAGGAGACCCTCGGAAGTGGATGCACCATGGCCTGTGATCTTCCTAAAGTCGGGTGTCCCGCGGCAGGTGTCACAGACCTGTGTGAGATTCATAAGGAGAGCCCGAGTGTCTTCTGTTTGGATGACCTCGAGCCTCTGTGTCAACAATGTGCCGAAGAGGGTCACTCCCAACACAGAGTTTATCTCCTGTCCGAGGCTGTGACTGACTGCAAGGTAGGGCAGCATGGGAGGAAAACTGTAGTTTGGATGTGTCCTATAATAAGATTTCTTTTGCTTAAACGTTAAAAAAATGGTTGTCTAACAGTAGTTGAGTCCTAGAAAGCCAGACGTTCCGCTGTCTCTGCATAGAATATACTGGCTAGCCAGACTAGTGGAGTCCCCTCCCGTGCCCCATAACACCAAATCAGAGTTTGCTGGTCTACCACCCTCTCAACTACTATTGGTCAAAGTGGTAATCCACAAATAAACTATAAACTGATGTAAAATATTAATTATGACAAATCGTATAGTTTACTTTTTTTTTTTATTATGAACAAT
>JAVQKG010274186.1:0-10723 GCA_036025885.1 Hypseleotris bucephala
TAATTAGGCCCGAGCCAAGCCTGGCGTAGGGCCTATTGTGACCGCTCAGCAGTGCGCAAAGCGCACTGCCTCAAAGTGATATTTCTTGGATCAAAAGGTAGTGTCCTGGATCCATCTCAGAGGTGGACTCCAGGTGATCAGTTTTGACCTAGATGTTCGGGCAGTGCTATCAGGTTCTCCGGATCAGTTGTCATCTGATCAGCTGGACCCAAGCCTGGCAGACATAACACACCATCCACGATTTCACAGCGGCTCAATTTACCCAAGTCACATCTCATTCCTCGCTAACAAACTGCCTCCTCTCAGCTGCTTCTCTTGCTAACATTTTACTTTCCCTTTTTTTACACCGTTTTGTCCTGCAATTTCAAAACACGCTCATTATTTTTTCACTTCACAGCCCGTTTATGTACACTGTTGTTGACCTTTCTTTTACTTCCATAGTGAACATCTGTCTTTCTTTATGTGTGAAGTGCTGTGTTTTGCATAAAAAAAGATTTCCAATTGCCAATTTGAAATGTGTGCTGATAGTTAGCCATCTTGCTAGCTGCTTGGCGCTGTCAGTGGTTGTTTGCACATCTCCACCTGTCCAGCTTCATCTCACTCTGTCGCTCACTTGTTTCTTGCCGCATGCCTTTTTTTTTTAGAGTTGATAATTTATTCTTGTTTATTTCACAACTGTGCCCCCAGGGAGAAGAAGACGAGATGGAAATAAAAGGAGCCAGGCCATATAGGCTGTTTTCTTTCATATTGTTACAGAAAACAGCTTTAGCTACAGGCCTCGCTTCATGCGCTAACAATAGGCTACACACATCTGTCCTTACTAAATTTAACAAATCAAAAATCAAATTGAAAAATCTGGAGGCACAGCCAGTTGAAAATAAAGCAGTTTAGTGGTGGTTAAAAAGATGAGAGATGAAGATTTAATTGTCTTTTTTAGCTACCAGATCTACTCAGTATGCTGTTTTCACTTTTTGGAGTCCATTAACTCTGAGCTAATGTCATTTTAGCGCAAGTTATCCCAAAACTGATAAACAATTTAACAAAAATATTAATTTGTTATTTGACTGACACCTTGTGCTTAGAATTTCATGCATAATGTTTTTGAAAATTCTTGGGTATAATGAACCAACCCCCTTTTTGTGCCCCTTTCAGATCTCAACTGAAAGTTTGAATTAAAATTAATTTTTGGGCAAAATGCTGTTTTCTCACTAGCAGGATGAAGGGAATGCATTTGAAAACAAATGTACACTTGACTTTATACTCATTAAGCGCAAAAAGCCAATTTAGAGAAATTTTGCTAATAATGAACTATCAAGTATCCTTTCAGAATCAAATAATGAATTGTTCTTATGAGCAGATTTGCATGTGTAATATTGTTTAAAGTGTGTGATGTACTTGTACACTAATTATGTAATTAGCTTGTTCATTGTCTGTTTGTAGGAGCAGACTGAAGTGGGTGGCTATTTTCTGATTTTGCCAAGGAAATGTACAATCACATATCCATTAGTTGAATAGATCTATGCATTTTTCCTTCATTAACCTAGACACCCACCGTATATTTGCTGGACTCTTTATTAGGTAGACTGTAGACCTTTTTACGTATAATACAGTGGCACCCAATGTGGCTTTTGGCTGCTTTAGCCTACCTTCTTAATGTTTTCCGCATTCAGTGTTAGTCTTCTGCAGATTTAAATGTACAAATTGGTTATCTAAGCTGTGTTGCCTCTCTATGATCTCAAACTAGTCACTGACCTCCGGCACCAACAAGGCACAACACAGCACTGTTGCTCACTGGATAGTGTATCTTTTTTAAATAAATTCCCTGTATAAAACCCATATGGTTGTGAACATGAAGATAGAGAGTTTCTGAAATAATGGTCCACCTGACTTGCTACATTGAAAGTCACATTAATTTATTCTAATGCTTGATTTGACACAGATGGATGACTAGATCTATAAGGGCAATTATCTATTGAGCTCACAAACAGGTAAGTAGGTATACCTAATAAAATGGCCAGTGAGTCTAAGTCAGTAAAAGATGCAACTGACTAACCAGCTGTGTTTGTATTCTACATAAAGGTCTTTTTCTGGTTGTATGATTCTATCCATATTTGCCTTTGCCGTTTGCCATTATGTGTGTCTGTGTGCAACAAAGCAGAGGATAATTCATAGTTTTTGTGCTTTCTCCTCGGGCTCCATGTCAAAGTCAGTTTCAGATGAGATAAATGTGACAGAACAGGCTGAAAGAGCAGAAAAAAACACAGCTGGTAACTCAAAGGGTCGCTCTAAAAATGCAGTAGGAAAGAATAGTACTGTTTTGAGACAAAGGCTATAAAGGACTAGATGACAAAACGAGCGTATAATTATAGCACATTTAGAGAGTCACAGTTTATCGCAATGGAATCAGGATCAGTGGATGAAAACAGAACAAGTAAAAGAAACAGGTTGACAAGTTAAAGAGCATCTGTGGGTCGCTGCCGCGGGGGAGAGCTGCTGCTAGTTACTGTAGCTTCGAGACAGAGCAGTCTTTCTTCACGGCGAAACGAGTGAGCCAATTGCAGGAGAAGGAATCACTCGCAGACTACAAAAGGTGTCATCTAAGTTTAGTCTGAAGTCTTGTTTTTTGACTTGTAAAACTTTAGGAAAAATATCAGTTTTTTGCGAAAAGAGATGTTCACGCCTAGGTTAGGGATGTCGTACTAAAAAGGCAAAGAAAAATAGTTTAAACTGAAAAGTGAGCTTCAGGGGATATAGAGGCAGGAGGAAAGATGAGAACCTGAGGTCAGAAAATCTAAGATCTATGAAAAAATCTAGGTTATGATCTACTCAACAAGACAAGATAGAGACATTTTGGAAAACTGACTAGTGTTTTTTGTGTTTGCAATTTAACTGTGGTGTGTATATTAAAATGTCCTCTCAAATATGCTTACTGAATTTTAACATGCAAGTTGCAAGAAGAACACATAATGCCGTACCTAGTTTTCAAATATGGCTTCTTTGTCCCTCATTATTTTATTACAATCTATATACATTGTGGCACATTTATTTTTATTTTACCTTTCTTATTTTATCAAAAGAAAAATTAGATTTCAAATAAGTAGGACATTAGAATTGCTCTTATCGGCCACATTATTAGGTACACCTGTTGTTGTAACAGACTATAAAGCTTTTTTGAATCCTTTTGAATTTGAATATTCCTTTTTAAGCCAAATAGCTGCAATGACTACAGCTCAATGCATCTAGGCTGGGACCAACAGCAGAGAATCACACCAGGGACAATTTAGGTTCAATCTATACATAGCTATATCCATATACAGTTGCTATATAATAAATTGAAGAGTGAGTGTATAGCATTAAACCTCACTGCCACCTGCTTTGTACCATTCCACCAATAGAATTGCCCTCGCTGGTCACTGCATAACCTCATTGTTTGCATTTGCAACAGCAAGACTAGCCTATTCAAGTTCAAATTCAAAGACAAAAACAATGCCACTATTAGAATTAACAAATGTAAAGGTTTAATGTGTGATAATTAGAACATATATTCCTCTTTATAATTGTGTTGTAGGTGCACTACAGATCGAGAACAGCGAGGAAACGGACCAAGGGAAGTACGAGTGTGTGGCCACCAACTCCCAAGGCGTGCGCTACTCCTCCCCTGCTAACCTTTATGTGCGAGGTAGGACTGGACACACAAACATGGGCAAACTGAGCAATCTTTCCCTATAGGTGCTCCTAAATAAAAACTACCTCTTTTCTCTGTGCTTTTACTGTAATTAAATATTACTAACCCATTCATTGTCTACAGTATATGTTGAATCTGTGTGGTGTTCTCACTACCACCTTAATAGTCTACCTTAAACCCTGGTGCAGACATCTTATGTTAAACCAATTCTAATTTGTATAAATAATCAAATTTACATGTATATGCACCTTGGTTTAACTGCATGGAAGCATCATTGTTGACTAAAATGGTTTCTGTACAAGAGGCAGACTCATAGAAAGGCCATTCTGGACAAAATAAAAGCAATCAAAATAAAAAATATAAATATAATTTATTTTCAGTATTTATGATCGACTTCATAGACGGCTGAAAGATCACTGCCAATGTCCAGATGTAGTTTGTAGGATATGACTGGTGTGTATGAGTGTATGGATTATGAGTGAGTTATAGATGGTTTTCAGCGTGTGGACATGGTTGTGAGCATATGGTGGTGTGGCTTTGCGCTGGCCGTTTTTATTCTCTCTGTGTTTCCCCGTTCTCTCTTCTCCTTCACGTCATTGTGTTCCGCATCAACCCCCTTCCATCCCTCAGAGCTTCGAGAAGGTTGGTGTGCTCTTTCTTTTCTTTTGTTACTCCTTTGTTTCAGAAAGATTCATTTATTCAAACAGAAAGAAAGAGCGAAGGACAGACCAGAACAAACACTGGACTAGATTTGAAGTCAAACGGCTCCAAAATGAAGACAGCCGATATGTACAATAAAGTGGTCTGCCTACGCAGCAGATTGCATTGACTGCATTGTGAGGCCTTGTGTGCAGAACCCTTGGTATTGCCTTCACTCCCCGATCAATGTTTTCTGCATGGTATGATCTTGTTGTCATGGAGACCCAGGAATTGGAAGATTAAAAAAGGCGATGTTTGCATGGAAGGAGTGAGAGAGAGAAAAAGAAAGGAGCACCGCTTGCATGTCTGTCGAGTCGCTGACACTAACGCATGGCACACAGTGTGTTTACGCCTATTGATATGCTCGCATTGTGATATTATTGAACTTGCTGTCTTGTCATGTCTTGCATCTGTCTTCATTTTTTTCCCTTTTGTGCCACATGAGACATTATGTCCCAGCTCTCATGTCATTGCATCAGCTTCAATTTTGCACTTGTTGAGTGAATATCTCACCCTTCATGCTTGTACATGCCTGCTGTTCTGAAACTGTATGGGCTTCACAGGCTTATAGGAGAAGTCACTAATATGAGCTGATTCATGGCATATCATTATGTGGCACCACGTTATTTAGAGTCATTGCTAAAACAATCAATACATACTTAGTTTTAAGAAAGCCAAGTCTACAGTGTTGCACTTTTCTTTTGTCATTTCCTGTCCCCTCCAAACAGCCCAATATACCTGTATTGTCTGACATTTAAAATTAATCATATCCATGTGCGTTTTAGATAGTGAGGGAGATATTAATGATTCCTTCTTATTACAGTGCTTAATGAAAGCAGTGTCCTTGAGACAGACAGGGCGGTGCTCCATAAATGTCAGCTCAGGGACGCTCTGGACCTGTGTGCTGAGACACTCCTGTAATCCTCACCACTGTGCCCAGGTCTCACTCAGAGCAGATTCCCTGCAGAGGATGCAAGTCAGAATATGTCTTCTAATAAAGATTGAAGCTCCATAGAAAATGGAGAGGAATGATGCAGCCCAGTACGATTAACGTTAAGCTAGCGGCTCTGTGAGTGCGTGAAGGATTATAGCTTGTTATGAGCTCACTTAATTGTAAAGTGCTAAGTCCCGGTAGTGGCTTCGTCTGGCTTTTTGTCTCTGGATATTTCTACATTCATAACCTGCATCGACACTGCAGAGGTCATGTTTCAGCTTCCTTAACAGTCATCGAGTCTTCACCTCCATCCTGTTGTGGCTCATATTACCAAACTAATCCATGTGCTTAATTGACAATTTCCCTTTGTTTTTGGCTGCATTGTTGGGTGTACAATAAGTGAATGAAGGCGATAGTGTTGCGTCATGCTGCATTGCACATGCTGTGTGTGCGTGTGCATGGACAGTGTGTAACGTATGTCTCCTGCATGCAGACAGGAGCAGATGCCTGCCTAACCATGTCTAACAGATGTACCTGTTTTTGTCTCTTTGTCTCTTTCTTGGCTTCAACTTGCGTATCCAATTCTGGGTATCTTTTGGCTTTTTATTTCCAATGCATTGAGCATTTCTTTTTTTTCTCTTTTTTGTGAAATGACCAAAGGAAAAAATATACACTTTTATAATTTGTCTAAAAATTTTTAAACTAGCCCTAATGGTTAACTTTTTTTTTTTTTTACAATTGATTTTTTTGAGTTTAGGGGCGTGGCCTTTGAAGATTCCATTAGGAGTGGAGGTTATTCAGTCAATATTTATTTATTTATTTATTTTAATTTCGGTAAAAGTACCAAAAATGAAAATTAGTTCTTATTTTATTTTGACCTTGTTTGTTTAGTCTTTGTAGACTTTTGTTGTTTTAGTTGTAGCCTCTTTTTCTTGCTCTGCCTCCCCCTTCACATTCTCTCCTGTTCATCCAGAGATGTCCGTTCATTAACTCTATCTGTCTATCTCTGTTCCCTGGGCTTTCTTTCTTATTTTTTCTCTGTTCTTTCTTTTTTTAACATCCAAAACTTTAGCTTAACTTTTCCTGTTACCTTTTTTATGTTTGATAGTGTCCGTTTTTTGAATGGGCCTTTGATATTCTGGTATTCAGCAGTGTTTTTAAATAGATCCATGTGTTTTCTTCTTCCTGGCTCCTCTGTTTTCCCCCCTTCTTCCCCTCCTTCCCCCTTTGAACCCTTTTCTAATCCACTCTTTTAATCCCTAATTTCCCCCTTTTTTCTCTCTTCTTCTGCATTCTGTCCGCACCCTGATGTAGGAGCGACAGACACATGTACATAAGTTTATTCACTTATAAATGATAAACATGCACATACCTACCTCACATACCTTCTGCCTCTTTCATATTGTCTTGGTGTGTTTTTTGATTACTTACTTGTGTCTCCGATGATCACTCTGTTAAACTGCCACTTGCTCCCTATAAAAAAAAACAACCTTTCTAGATTTCACTTCCTGTCCCACATTTATTTCCCACAATTCATTTTGACGACACTGTATAAGTTCTGGATCCTCTATGTATTGTACAGTATCTTGTTGTACAATGTGGCTGTCCTTTGCTACATTGCCTGTCCATTTTTGTCTTGAAGAGAAGCAGAGCTGCCTCCTTTTTCTGCCTGTCAATTTCTATCGCTCTGTCTGGCTCTTGTCTCGCTGTCTCTATCTCCAATCTTCAGTTCTCCGTTCTCTTCTTTTGTGTTATTCTCCACCATTTTATCCCTCTTGAGTCGCCCAGGCATGCAAGTGACCTATGAGTTCAGTCTCTCGATGCATCATTCTCCTAATATACAGTCTGGCTTTCTTTGTATTGGATATAACTTGCCACTTGCCACTGCTTGTAGTTCTCATGGGGATGCAAATAGCAAGGCAGGGCTTATTGATTGCCCCCCTGTGATTGTCTACTGCAGAAGCTCCTTAAGGCACCGAAATTTCACTAAGTTTCACAAAACTTCCTCTGTATAGTTACAATCCAATCTATGACTTAATAAACTGGCCAACACTTGTTTGAGAAACTGACTATAGGTGCATGTCCTGGTCCGAGTGATACTCAAGAGTTTGTCACTTTTTGTTTTTTAATAATGAAGCTCACTGATTTTGTTGAGCTCAGGATTTGTGCCTTTTTGTTGGACTCATCAGTACCATAACGTAATTGGAGCTAAACTTTGAAATATCCCTTTTGTAAGTTTCTGTAAAAAAACCCTGAAGTTCATTCTCCCCCTTCCTGTGACCTCTCCTCTCTCTCTCTCTACTCTATCTATTCCTTTTGCTTTCTCTATCTCTCTCCCCCTTCACTCCTTGTTTTTCTCGCCCTACCCTCCCTTTCCCCCCGACCCAAACCCTACCTTTCCCGATATTCCCGACTTTTCCCAGTGCGCCGCGTGCCCCCTCGCTTCTCCATCTTGCCTTCCAACCACGAGATCATGCCTCACGGGAGCGTCAACATCACCTGCGTGGCCGTAGGCTCCCCCATGCCTTACGTCAAGTGGATGCTGGGCAGCGAGGACCTGACTCCAGAAGACGAGATGCCCATCGGAAGAAATGTGCTGGAGCTGAACGGAGTGAGGGAGTCGGCCAACTACACCTGTGTGGCCATGAGCAGCCTGGGAATCATCGAGGCCACCGCACAGGTCCTAGTCAAATGTAAGGACCACAGTTTGAATCATTATTTACTATGGAAAGAACCAAGAATCAAGAAGTACTCATTTGTTATTCTGCCATCTTCTTACATATCCTTATGGGTCGAAAGAGAGTAGAGTCATAGTACACAGTAAAGACACACCAACAGAGAATCAACCACTTTCAGTCAGTATGGACAATTGATCTACCAAGTTTCACATGCATGTGTTTTCAAGTGTGAAATGTAATAAACAAAACAAACCCAAAACTCTAATTGCAAGGTTAAAATCCTTCAATAATTAATTCATTATCTTAACAGATAACAATTATCTTAATACAGTAATTGCTTGAATAATCTACTTTTCACCTATTTAGAATCAATACTATCTTGCTTGTCTCTCTATGATTTGACAACATATTTTACTACTACCTCCTAAGAATACAGAACAAAGTGCACAAACCAGTCAGACAGTAATTAAACAAAGAAACAAAGAGACTTGTTTTCAAAGCTGTTATTTCTCTGACATAGACTGGTGCAGCTCAAGAGATCAAGAGTTCAATATCTAATTATAACATTTTTAACAAACTGTTTTTTACCCGTAAACTATTGTACTGTAGATGAAAACATTAATACGATCTTTTAGCTTTGGGCACAAAACAAGACATTTGTGCCTAGTGAATGAATGTGAGCCATGACTGACCACCAGGGTGTACCCCGCCAAAGGCCCATAGTCTCTGGGATAGGCTCTAGGCATCCATGAGTACTAATGGAAAAATAAATGGAAGAAGATGACTAAATGGATAAAAAAACAAGTATATACCAAAAATGAGGTTCCTTCTTTTTAAATGTGCAATAATCAATTTATAAGCATTGTTCAGATACATCTGACATGATTGATAAGTATAGTAATTCTCCCTCATTCGCTGTGGATTTCTTATTATAAAAATGTACAAATCAGTTGAGAAGAGGTGCTAATGTGTGAAGTCCTCTTCTGAAATTATAAAGATCTGTGAATTTCAATTACTATGTTATCTTCCTACTCCTACTTCCTACTTCCTACTCTTTTGTTTAAAGTTTTGACTCTTCTTTTTTTGACGCTAGCTTTACCCAATGCTCCCGGCACCCCTCTCGTGACTGAAACCACAGCCACCAGTGTGACCATCACCTGGGACTCGGGTAACCCTGACCCTGTGTCCTACTACATCATCCAGTATCGAGCCAAAGGACCGGACAACAAGTACGAGACAGTGGACAGCATCACCACCACGCGCTACAGCATCGGAGGACTCTACCCCAACACTGAGTATGAAATACGAGTGTCCGCTGTCAATAGTATCGGACAGGGACCACCATCCACCCAAGTGCATGCCCGGACTGGTGAGCAGGCTCCGGCAAGTCCTCCAAGAAACGTCCAGGCTCACATCATATCACAAAACACTGTGATGGTCCGCTGGGAGGAGCCAGAGGAGCCTAATGGACAGGTAGGTTGAAGTCATCAAAAATTTTGAATCCTCATCAAAAGAAAAAAATGCTTTCACTGCTTCCAATGCTTTTTTGTCTTTTAAGCTTGTCATTTATCAATATGTCAGTTAGTGAATCAGGAAACTCTGACTTTGCCATCATTGGTTTGTTGGTTTGTCAATAACATAATTTATAGGGAAGCTTTAAAAGTATTGATAATACAAATTTTCGATTTGAATGTTAGTAAATGTTAATCATTAAAAGCATTTTGTGTCATTGCGATATAGAGCCAACGATACAAACTTCAGCCACTAGGGGTATGTGTTAGAACAATTGATTAGTTATTGTTAACCATTGTGAGATATTAGGCCTTAGTTGCTTACTAAATTAAATTTTGGCCCCTGACTTTTTATTGCCCTGTTTAAGATTTGGGCACAACATCTTTGTCATTGTAAGATGGTGCCAATTCCATGTGGAGTTTGCACAAAACTGCGATTTTTCAGTGCATATTATCGCTTGTTACTGAGAATAGTGTCTGGCAGCGCTGAAGGACTGATGATATTTTAAAATAGCAGCCTAAGAGTTATTCTGATTAAGGCCCTCCGAGGTTAAAACTTTAAAGCCGTAATAAAAGTCTCCGTTGGGAGCATTTTTCCGACGAGCAGGTTTGTGTCCTTTGCAGCTTTTTGTCTTGCGAGTGATTTCCCTGCTGTAACTCCCATGCCACTTTCTCACTCTCTAAAGAAAGACAAGGTAATTGGACTGTCCTCTCTAAGTTAAGAGCACTCCCTTTTGAGTACTATTTCTTTTTCAAGCCACCTGACCATCACTGAGCTGTAAAATCTGAGAGGGAAATGCAATTGAATTAAGAGAACACAGGGATTACAGACAAAAAAGATTAATAACAAGAGTGAGTGTCTAAGGTATTATCGAAACACTCGCATCCAAAACCCAAAGAAGAAAGAAATAGTAGTGTGGTATAGGGCTGTACAATGCAATGCAAAAATTTTTTTAATGTATTTATTATTATTATTTATATTATAATTATATCGGCGAAACGCGAGAATCGCGTTCGGCGATATTATGGTTTCATGTCCGTCCCCGCCCGCGTCCGCGTCCGCGTCCGCAGATTGGCCATGTGACCGCGATAACTCAAAAACGAAATGCCGGATCACTTTGAAACTTTGCAGATACTTAGACCCTATAAGGACGTCGAACTGTATCGATTTGGGTACATCTGCGATGAATAGTAATTAAGTAATTAATTAATTAAG
>JAVQKG010274496.1:0-10294 GCA_036025885.1 Hypseleotris bucephala
TGTCCTCCCCTATTCACTTTATAATCTACATGAACTATCAGTCAAAATATTATTAGAAATTGAGAGTGGCATGCAGAAAAGGTTGTCTTCGAAAAACCCAAAAAGATGTTTACTGACTGACAGTGGGGAAAAACTGAGAAGCTGTCCTCTCATAAATACCTGAGAGTGCACCTGGACAAGCTGGAGCATTAAATAAAGATGCCACCCACAGGAAAGACCAGAGTTGGCAGTTTTTTCTCCTATTTTCTTTTCTTCTTCTTTTTTTTAGGCTTTTATGTATTCAGACATGTATTCAGGCTCTGTCTGAGGAATGACTGTAAATATAAGTGGTGGAGCCACAGAGACAACAGAGAGCAGCCAACATCATGGACCACAGAAAGTAACAGAGGAGAGTATAATATTTACTGATAGTGTTGCCACTCGTTGGTTTTTATTAACAGTTTTCTCTGACACAAGATTCAATATTTATAATATGACGATGTACCATTTTATTAAGATGTTTTAATATAAATACATAAAATTTATACAGTATATATACTTTTTTTTTTACAATTTAAAATCACTTCTTGAAATGCACTTACATGTGTCACACCCTTTGACTCTAGTGTCAATGACTCAGGGATCATTTTTACAGTTTATTTGTATTTCAGTAATATCTCACTATGCGCCCACTTCCCACAGTAATAGGTGACACCACAGGGGAGTATCTGGATTCAATCCAAAACAAGGTTTTTGTGAATTGCCAGCAGCATGACGTCTTTGTTTTCCTTTGCCAGAGTGATAGAAGACAGAAGTTGGCATGTGCTTACCCCCTTAAGAGGGACTGTGTGTATGTCCTGACAAACACAGAAAAGCTGTTATATGAGAAAGTTCCTAAATTCTCTCTACATTGAGCCGTGTTTATGCTCAAGGGTCAGGTTACTTATATACAACATTAGTCTTGAAGGAGCCACTGAGGAGTTATACATGCTGTTCATGATAGAGGTAGAGGCCTGTGCACAGTGCAGTGTGCAAACAGCTACAGAAACAGACAGGCTAAGTTTATATCTCTGTAAAAGCTACGTTACTAAAGTACTACACTTCTAACTGCACTAATAAATGACACACTTGAGGCTGATAGAAAACTGTTCCAGTTAGCCTATTATACAATTTGATTTATTGCATTAACAACAGCTGAATCTGAGCCAGGGAATTGTAGTATGGCACAAACAAGCCCAGGCCTGACAGGCAGCACACAGCTGCCCCAGTGTGTTCAATAGTTGCCAGTGCAGGGCATTTTCAACCATAAGTCTTAAGTGAACTGCAGAAAGTGTTAAGTGTTTATCAACCATAAGTGTTCGTAAAAAAGAAGTGAGAGAACATCTGCTGTTTGTCTGTCTGCAGCGGAGGTACCCTCTTGAACATCAAGGAATGCCACTGGACAGAAATAGCCACGTGTCCACTGAGTTCAGTCGTAATTCCAACATGATCATGTTTACCTCTAAGGGTTATATGGACCATATGAACAAATAAAGCCATAACTAAATGGTGTAATCTACAGTTTTATTAAAGTATAGTGTTATTTTCATAGCATGAAGTGCTTACTCTGCAAAATCCTACTTACTGTATCAAATCACGTATTAAAGGAGGACAAACGAACAAAAGTTTGAGGATATCAACCTGACCATCTTTTGCCCCTTTAGCATGTCTAAGTCTAGAGATATATCATTTTATCTAAATGAGGTCAGAGGACTCTTAAGTCATCTAGACAGCACAATCTAACCACAAGCAAAAAGCAGATCTATGCAGCTATGGAAAGCATGGCATTAATCTTTTGGACTGTCTTTAGAGAAAAAGGAATTTATAGAGGAGGCAGTCTGTCTCTGGTATATCACATAAAGAAACATAAAGACTGAAAGAAAAAAAAACAAGCCATTTATTCGTTTTACTGGAAGAAACATTTCCACTTGGCAAGTTTGCATCAGACAGTGCACTCACATTATTGAGATTTCAGATGCATTTTTGATCTTTTGCTTGTGCACAGCTGCACAACAGCCACATGAGTCAGTGCATCCATATGGGATAAATTAACTTGTGGTCAAGGTTTATTGGTCTGGGTTTAATAAAACATTACAAAAAAATCTGTTCTGACAAGACAAATCCACAAAAGAAATCAGCTGTAAATGGCCAAGACTGATAGCACAGACACAGTCTGAATAAAATACAAAGACTGCAGCAGATCTTTCTCATCTTTGAGCGGACACTGTGGCAGTAAGACCACAAAACTTAAAGATGGTTGGTCAAGTCCCACTAGAGTTCAGTCTTTGATGATAATCACTCCATTATCCAGTGGTTATGGGAGATTCTGGGCATGTTTATGCCTGGATTATGCTTTTTGCACTAAAAGCCAGGTAATAGACCAAGATACCAATGAGAGCAGCCACCACCTCAGTAGACACCCATGGGCCATTCCAGGCACCCTGCGGGGAGATTTTAAAAGATAATTAATATGACACTTACTGTAAAATATAATGTATACAAGCATACAATAATGTAGCATCATAACTGCATCATGTATTTTTTTTATTCATATCTTACCCTGTGGTCAATGTTGACAGAGAAAAGAGGCTGGATGGCATTTACATCTTCATTATTTCTCTGGGCCTGGAAGTAGATCATGCAATTGGTGTAACTTTTTAACAGCAAAATGTTTCTTTTATACTTTTATGCATTAAACACAAACCTTGCGCAGAGAACTGTAAGACTCCTCATCAAAGAATTTAACCTGATAAGTCCCAGAGGTGGCCTGCTTATGAGGCATGCTCCATGAAACCTGCAAGAGGGAGGTTTTTAGATCCTTTTTCAGTCAACTATTTGACAGTATATTAAGAGAAAAGTATGTTGAAATTAAGGGGAAAAGTTACAGATACTTATAAATCTTGAAATAATGTCCACATGTAACAATAACAAAATTAGCTTTTTTGTGAAGAGTGTTTGCATTTTTGTTTAATGATCAAGTTGTGGTGTGTTTTGAAGTTTTAAATTAATGTTAAATTTACGAAAGAATGCCTCAATACCACCACCACAACACAAGACCAAATACCATTTGTATTAATGTCAATGTAACCTAAATATAATGACCATAATAACTGATTAACAAAGTTAAAGTCCAATGTTCGGATACACAGTTGAGCAAAAAGGTTGTTTTAAAATATAGAGGAAAACAGTGTTCGACATACCTGGTACTTGCCAACATCCTGGCCTCGGGTCACAGGGAACTGTCTGCCATTAACATCAGCGTACAGGGTCACACTCTGGATATAGACGGGTAAAGGTTTAGTGAATGCATGCGTTTATTGTCTGGTAATAGAGAAACTTAAGAGACCATGTTTACCTGTGCTCCGTTGGCACACGTCAGGCTCAGCTCCACAATGAAGACGGACTCTGAGGAGATGACAGCGTCTGACGTGGTGTAGGCCGATGGAGTAATCACAGGGTCTGAGCAGCTCTCTCCTGTCAATACAGAGTTTAATCAAGTTGAATTAAATCAAAAAATATGTAAAACCGCGACACATATGCACGATTTACAATAATACAAAGTTCACGAGCAATTGCTGACTGGCAGCAGTGGAGCTGTGCATTAATCTTAGCCTAGATATAAACTAGCAACCAGATTAGCATTTTAAGCTAAATAATGTAGGCATGTAAGCTATACATACCTGAGCATACGGCCACGAGTAGGGCGAGAAAAGCGGCTATCCGGAGCATTGTGGAATCGACAAGGTGTCTGTGGTTCCCGTTGTGGAGCTAAACTACTGCTGCCTCTTGTTTCTTCAAAAACTCAAAGGAAGAAGTCCACCTCAGCGCTGCGTCGGGACACCACTGCGCCTGCGCACAAGGACGTGGCCAGCTTTGGCGCAAAGGATTCTGGGGACGTCAAGAGCGTCGACCACGTCAGCTCAAAAGATCTTTATTATACCTCAATGATCAAAACCCAAAACAAGGCTTTAATGTTATTATCTTTAGTCTATAAACCTGTTGATGGTTATGAGTTGTCTCCCTTGTGGAACTAAACCTACTGATCTATTGTTTTTGCTTCAAAACTTAAACATTTGAGAAATAGGCTAATATTAAAAATGTCATGAACTACTCTGTCAGTCTAAATTTGTAGTGTGTATGTTAAAAATAAGAAGAAATACAAAAATAGACAAAAATACAGTATTTATTTCACATAATCCAGACAAACATGTGATTATTGAAAATTAACCAGTTACACATATCACTTATTAATATGGCTCATGGCTTAAACTGATGTTTGAGACAAATTCACTTTTTGATTGTAATATTCAAAGTTAAGAAAACATTGTTCATAGTTAATTCAAGTAATCCAGTTCTGTGCATTTGTGTGAGTACAATTTTTCTGTGGTCTGCAGTCACAACATGGTTCAGACAGTGCTTCTCAGAAGGTTCTGTAGACACTTCGTAGAAAGAGGGCCAAAAAAGTGTAGGATTGGTGATCTCAGTCGTCCAAGAATATATTTGCTGAAAGCTGCTGTCAGAGCTTGTCACCGTACACCTCCGTTTACATTTGTATCATCCTTCTCAGTGTGTCACCTTTGAGTCAGCTCCTTCAGTCCAGTGGCTCTGCAGACTTAAACAGGCCTGATCCTCTTCCTCGCCGAACATCACGCCTGCCTTTCCTCTGGGCCTGGGCAGAGGGAGAGGAGCTGGTGCTGGACGGATCTTGTGAAGCTTGTCGAGCTAAAAGCTCCTTGAAGACTGAGTCCATCTGGCGACAGACATCCTGTAAAAATAAAGAAAAAATTGTAAGGAATAAGAGGGCGAAAATGCTTCATTACGTGTCCCCTTTATGCGTCACCTTGATTTATTTTTAGTGAGAATCTAAAGTAGAATTCAAATTTACAAGAGAGGCTAAAACGGTCCAGACTAGTTATTTTTTGAGGTCCTAAATAATAAAATATAAACAAAAGACAGAAAACCTCATAAGTAGAACATATTTTTGTAACACTTAAAAATAGCTTGCATTATATTTATTATAATTATGAATATGCATCAGAAATTAGCAATGGTGCAGCATTTCATTTTTAATTGCAAAAAAAAAAAAAACTAAATTAACACATTAAAACTGATATTCTGGCATGACCTTTGAGGCAGGACAAGGAGATCAAGAGCTTTTATTTAATATATAAATTGTAGCTTTTCCCTAAATGCCACTTGCATCCTTTGAAACATCTCCCCTGTTTATGCTATTGAAATATACATCAGACATTTCTAACTTTCAAAACCAGTAATGCCAACCATGCCAAGTGTTTAGTGTTTAATTAGGCCGTTTAGGTGGAGAAAGTTACCTTGTCCATCTGTACAATATCTTCACTGGAAGAGCTTTCAGGAAACCTGTAATAAGCAACACTGCTCAATGTAATTCATCTCACAAATGCCAGCTCTGACAATTTGACATTTGGGATAACTTACTCTCTGCGCACAAAGCCAGGAGAATAGACTCTTCTCGGTCTGCACTGTGGTCCAACGGGAATTTGAAGCAATATTTTTCCACTTAAAGCGATGCTGCCCTCTGCTGTCCCTCCTGCCCGCTTACTCTGTTCAACCGAGGCACAGCTGTTGGCTCTGGGTCGCTCTGATTTTTTCTGAGTTTGCACTGTACTCTGGTCAACTGAGAGACCTACTTCACAGTCTAGGGCACAACAAGTGGAAACAGTTTATTAACACAAGTGTATGACTCAGCATAACACAACATAATTAAAACTACAGCAAGTTTTATCTTACCATCTTTGCTTTGCGATATTTCAACTTCCCCCTCTTCTTCAATTACAGGCTCACTAGGAACAAAGTCAGAAAATTTTTACATTAAGAACATTAGTATTAGTATTGGTTAGTACTGATATTGTATAATCACACTACAGAGCTACTACTAAGAATTTTGACAAGACTTTTATGGCAGCAATTAGCTTTGTTCTCTAAGCCAATATGGCCTAATTTGCATTCAGTTATTTATGAAAATAGTGATTTTTTTTTAGTTCCTGTGTTTTCTGAATTGGGTTTGTATGTTCATATTTGCTCAGAATATACTGATTCTTGTATTTTTTGGTCATTGATATGTTTTTCTTACCATCCGTCCTCCTCTGTCATGCACTTCTCATACACTGGTCCCTGGACTTGGCTCTGACTGGGGAAGATCTGCTCGTGCAGGAGGATGATGCTCTTCACCAGGTCGTTGATCTGAGGCTGCAGCGTGACCACGTCGTCCTCATTGGCTCCTCGTATGAGACTTGGGCCAAAACACACGGCCAGATTATACGGCTGCATCATGTTCTCGTCACTGTACTGAGACACACTGTGACACAAAACAAATGCAAATGAAGGAGAATGAATAGTACTCATGTTTACTATGTCAACATAAATAATTGATATATCAAACGACTTAGTGCTAAATATTAAAATTAGAGATTAGATCATGGATTGGGAGGGACTCAAAGTGCTGGGGCAGAGCAATACAGATGTGGCAGGCATTTTGTAACACTAGTAAAACGTGTGAAGGGGGGAACAAGACAGGAATGGAACCTCCAACCTTCTTGTGAGCTACGGCCCCCGAAGTTATACCCCCCATATTTATTAAACCGGTTTTATGCAAGTTATTACTGAGAAGTACTCACTGATGAAGGAATGCAAAGAGGTATCTCATGACAACAATGATGGGTTCTGGGTAGGAAGTCACCACCGTTTTAAGCTTTACTGCTCTTTCTGCTTCATTCTTTATTTCTAAGAAAAAACGTTATAAATCAATGAGAAATAATCTGCTATGTACTATGTTTCAGCACATACTCACGTGCATACTCCAGGAGTTGGCTGGTGCTGTCTATTGGGAACAGTGGGTTGTTCAGACCTCTGAAGTACAGCTTCAACACTCCAGCCACAGAGTCCAGGCTGTACCTTTGCTCTGACAGGGGGTCTTCACCTGTAGAGGGAGCCCACAACAAACTGCCCAACATTATTAATGCTCCACAGTGAGGGTCACTTATATACTTTAATAAGACCGTTACATCCTACCTCGCTCAAACGCATCCCTCAGACTGTTCACCTCCATCTGCGATCCTGGAACTCTAAATATGCCTTCATGATGAAGACCTAATGCACAGTAAGAGTCAGTGTTTCTAAATGAAACTAAACAGAAGCCGAAAATACATTTTCCAATCATACCATTCAGATTAATGAAGCGAATGCAGCTCTCTACAACTATTGGTATTTGGTGTCCTGAGGCCTACAGGACACAAAAGGAGTTTATGTAAAATAAATAATGGAACAAAAGACAATATAAAATATAAACAGACCTGTATAAAGGACTGCATGTCACCATTGAAAAGTTTGTGGTTATGCAACAGATTTGCACTCGAGGGATTCTTCCTCACACGCGAAGACTTTGCAGTGTGTCT
Source organism: Hypseleotris bucephala (assembly GCA_036025885.1). Lineage (NCBI taxonomy): Eukaryota > Metazoa > Chordata > Actinopteri > Gobiiformes > Eleotridae > Hypseleotris > Hypseleotris bucephala. The sequence goes on from JAVQKG010274496.1 coordinate 7,449, forward strand.
GCAAACAACGAAAATCAGGTTGTATTTGAATAAAATACAAGAATAAATCTTAAGATAAAAAAACATCTATAGATATGCTGTAATATGTACCTCGGCTGATGTCCATTAGTTGTTTTAGCTACAGAAGAAAAGTTTAAAATGTTAATATCTATTAATTAGTGCAAAAGGTCTTTAATATGAGACATATAAGTGATACCTTTATCCAAGGCTACTTTAAGTAAGTCATGCTTGGCTTGCAGTTTAGAAACAAGGGAGCTGTTCACAAGGAAGTCTTTTACTCTCTGTGGAAAAAAATGAAAAGTGACATTGCCAAACATAAAACAGTGCCACATAACTCTACAAAAACCTGCACAGTAAGGCCTATTATAATTCAAAGCAGCTCTCATAAACTCACAGTGAAGTACATGGTCTCCAGCTCCTGCAGGTTGGCTCTACGTCGGGCCACACTGGGTCGGACTGACACAGCCTCTGCACCGGTCTCCGGAGATACTCCAGTGAACTCCAGATCATCATCACTTATACTGTCAATGAGGGAGGACTGGGAGGCGGACATGCTTTTACTCACCTGGAAAACAGCAGAGAGTTGGTTTTGTATGAAGTTTAATCTTAATGCTATAAATCAAAACTTAAATTAAAATGCCAGTAAGGATATCACAGTTTTAACTTCAGCATACTAGTTTACAAACATGTTATTGCAGTGAAGGCTTTAGGAAGAAATACAGGTTTTTTTAAGTAAATGAACTAAGGCTTTTCAAAACTACTTTGCAACAAATTCAGTTAAGAGAAAATTAGTGAAAATTAGTCACTTGCTCCTCTTTTATGCAGACATTACTGCAACGATAACACGAGTGTATAGCACTGCAGAGCTTAAGTGTGTGGGTTTTGTTGTCGCCCACCTCCTCAGTGTCCTCCGTCAGTGCTTTGAGTCTGGTCTGTATTTGTTTGAATCTGGTGTCTAGTTCAAGGATCATCTCACTCTCCGCGCTCACATCTGTCACCTGTTTAGACAAATCTTCATGTAAATAAGATCTATCTTTTAAACTGGTTACTCTAACCAGAGGCCACACCTGGTCTCCATCATGAGGTTGGTAGTTGAATCGCAGGGGCATGGAGAAGGTGTTATAGTGGTCCTGTAAGAGGGTGTCACGGTCACGGCTCTGGTCCAGGGCAGAGGCTGCTCCCTGAAGCTGCTGGAGGGCTGTGGTGAGGTTCTGCTGAGCCCTCCATCGACTGGAGAGATACGCCTGCATGACCCGACTCAGAGTGAGGTGGTATCCTACGTCCGCACACTGAGGAACACAGGGTATGAGCAGAGGTGGGCAGAGTGGCCAATAAGTTTACTCAAGTAAGAGTAAAAAGTGTAACTGTAAACACAAACTTTTAAAACCAGCTACTTGTAAACGTTCTTTTTTTTTTTTCAAGTTCTATTGTTGAGTAATGTTGAGGTCTTGTTGCAGGTAGTTTTTGTGGTTTGCTGACTGTACACAGTATTACAGTAAGTGTATGGTTACATTTACATATTTAACCCTTGCTCACTTCTCTTTTAATAACCTCAATGATTATATTTCCATTTCTCCACTGTAACTTCCTCTTGTTAATGAAAAATGAAAAAAAAACTGCACTATTATCAGCACTGTTAGTATTCATGCATACAGAGAAATTAAGCAGAGTTTAAACAATAACAAGTAAAAACAGATGCATATCATAGTGAATGGTCCACAGGGCTCTTGTGTTGTAATCCATTAGTGTAGAACAACTTCTGACTAATACATGTTTTATTTATGCATGATATACAGACAGTGGTCTAATGTGATGCACTCACGTCTATTAGAGCGGAGATGTCCTGGAGATAGTACTTATTCATGGAGGCGTTGGCCGCAGCCACGTTCAGAAGGTAGTCATTTCTGGCCTTACTGCATTTCAGATAGATGTCTTTGACCTTAATTTGCCTCTGGAAGATTTCAATAAAAAACAATGCTAAAAACATAAAAACACAATAATGTTTAGCTGAGATATGACATCCTAGCAAGGAGGTTGTGGGTTAGATCTCTGCTGAACGACTATGATCTCTGTGAGTGAAGTTTGCATGTCCTTGCTGTGTTACCATGGGCTCTCTTTGGGTACTTCCAGTCACCACTCAGAGATGTGCAACAGGAGAACTGGTGAATATAAATTGCCTCTAGTGAATGAACATGAAAGTGAATGGTAGGTCGATGGATGTCTCTGTGTCAGCCCCACGATTAACTGGCTATTGTCTAGAGGGGACCCCATAGGCCCACAGTTGCTAGTCACGTGAAGAAACCCTTACAGAAAATGAATGAAAGAATGACTTTGAACCTACCTTTTCTATTAACCTCTCCAGTTTCTTGGCTCCACCCTTTTGCTTCTCCTCCTGTTTCTCTGCCTCTTTGAGCTTACCCTCTGCGCTCACATAGTCCGAGTGGTACTGGTAGTATGTCCGCCATGCCTGCACCACACACACAGAACAATACATTCACTTGTTTGCTCTGGAAATGTAAAATACTTCAACAGATGGTACAATTCTCACTTACTGTCTGCATCTCTATGGTGACTTTGAGAAGGCCATCTTGTAAATTTGTGCAAATGTCTCTGCTCTGCAAGAGACAAGAAAAATGTCAAGTGGCAAAATGGAGCAAATCACATAACCAATGTGGCATCTAGAAGTATTTATCATCCAACTTCATTATGTACTTGTGTATCAACTGCAAATACAACTAGACCCAGGCTGTCGTAAACGACAGCAAATGTATATCGGCGGAACGCCCCATGCGTCTGCGTCAACTGCTATAACACCAACTGCCTTATGGCGGAGGAGGTGGTGGAAG
>JAVQKG010274637.1:0-20155 GCA_036025885.1 Hypseleotris bucephala
AATTATTGCGTGCATGTTTGCCTTTGCTGCATCAAATGATTAAAATTTGATAAGTTAAATTTGATGGAGCAAGAAGCAAGAAGCATGATGTATTGTGTCAAAAGCACGTTTTAGGTCCAGAAAAACAGCACCTACAAATCCACCCTGATCTAAAAGGCTTTTTACATTCTCAAGAAAGTAACAGGTTGCGAATTGCATTGGATGGAGAGGGGTACTACCACTGTTTAGATGTTCAATTAATTGAATAGAAACCCACCTCTCTGCTATTTTTGATACAATTGATAAAATACTTATTGGCCGATAGTTCTCTGGTTTTGTCTCTGTATATTGTCCTATCCCTAGTCACTTATTTTATTTTGTTGTATGTATGCTTCAATTTCTAAATCCAACTCTGATACCTTGATTTGCAGAAATTCCCTACATTCCTTCATATTGGTCGAACCAGCAGATGTTTGAGCCAACACACGTGTCTTCATCTTGTCGGTTTAAGGCTTCCCCGATCCTGTCCTCTGAGCTGATGACCCACAAGCAGCTTCGAAACATGGGTCTAACAAACATAAACATTAAACCCGGGACCCCACCTGCCCCTCCTGCCCCTAACCACCATCACAGACACTCACATCAAGACTTCCTCAATCCCGAAAACTGTCTGCAAGGCTATACCCCACCTACTCCTCCATCCCCACCTTTTTGCTCCAGATTTTCTTCACCGTGCACTGAGCAAGAAGCATGTTTGCCCTCAGCATCCTATTCTCAAGCACCTACCTCCACAACACAAAGCTGGTGAGTCTTCCATTTTTGTTTTAGTAAATAATTAGTGAATATGTGACTATTAATGCAAGTAAAGACAATCTCTCTTACTAGACCATGTCCTCTTTGTGTTACAATGGGTTTCTTTCTGGGAACTGTGGTTTCGTCCCGCATACTCAGAAATAAAGTGCCCATTTGTACCTCTAGAAGTTGTCACTGGGTTGGTACTGTCAAAAGGCCATAATTGTAGTCCTGATTTGAATAGCATTGAGGGTACACGAAATGAAATTCAATATACAAACTTCTGTACCTTCTGGACCAACGATGAACCTTGTGAGGTACATTTGTTAACACTATACTGTTGCATTTATCACGTATGCATTTTCTGAGCTCATTAATCTGTCTTCGTATCATTCAAATGGTACACATCTGTATCTCAAAGTCCAATAATTAACCACCGAGGGTACAATGATCTAGATTTGTACCCATAAATACAAAAAAACTATCCCATAATGTACCCCTATTTCTGAGAGTACATTGCCGGACATACAGTAAGTATTACTAAACTTCTTCTTTAGTTCTCCCGAGAGCAGAAAAAGGAGAAGATCAGAGTGTGAAGAAGCACCGGGCATCAGAGGAGCCTATAGTGAAGTTAGCTTGAGCAGTAATGTTGGCATTTCTGCCATGTCAGGAAGCAGCATTATAAATGGGTCCTACAGCACACTGACCTGGGAACAGTACACTCCGGGACAGTGGAGCACTTTGTTTGACAGCAGTAACCAGTCACTGTAAGTACAAAACCAACCAGTTTATTTAAAGGTGTAGTCCGTACCTTTCCTAAAATAAAAAAAGTTCAAAATTAAAACTGAAAAATGCTTAAAACTGACTATCTGACCCTGTGATATGATGTAAAGTAGGGTGTATGTAATCAGTTTAGACCAGGGAAGGGGCTAAAAGGAAACTCAATTGTGATTGGTCAAAGTAGTACCCCACCTACTGTAAATTGATTTTGTTGTAGAGGCCAGGGGGAGGACTAAAGTAAAATAATAAATATGACAGATTACTTTACACCATAGAACAGGGTCAGATGAAGCATTTCTTATATTTATATATTTGGCAAGTTACAGACAACACCTTTAATAGTTCACTTTATCCAGGTTTTGTTTTTTATGTACCTTTTTGTGTGCTTTCAGATCGCCTCTAGCCTACCATGTGGACACTGATAAAGGCTTTAGCTTCTCTTCAGCAGATGATGCTTTTGTCTGTCAAAAGAAGAACCACTTCCAGGTCACAGTTCACATCGGAGTGACTGGAGAGCCTCGATATGTCAGGACGGCCAGTGGGTCACAGGAAGTCAACCACTTTGAAATAAAAGTCTTTGGAATCAAGGTATGAATGAAACTGTTGATCTACTGTTTACAAAACATTAACATAAACTGAGAGTGACCCTGCCTGTTGTAGCTGGAAGACCCCAGTCACCATGTGCTAATTGAGCAATCACAAACTGACCGCAGCAAAAAGCCCTTTCAGCCAGTCAGGTAGGTCAATATGGGCGAAATAATATTAAATTTAGATGTATTTTGTCCCACAACATCACAATAGTAAACGCCATTTTAACTGTTTCATTTGATTGGTATATGTATTATCCTTTTAACCTTCTAGAATCAGTCTGCCAAGTAGAAAAATTACAAAGGTGACCCTTGGGCGACTACACTTCAGTGAAACAACGACAAATAACATAAGAAAAAAAGGCAAACCTAATCCAGACCAAAGGTGGGCAAATTAAGTTATAATTTATGGGGAAAATAAAAGAGTTGCTAAATGTTTATTTCTATTTGTGTGTGCAGATATTTTCAGATGGTTGTCGGTTTGTATGCTGTAGTGAAGCAGGAGATATTTCTGTTGGCTGCGGTGGTTTCTGAGAGAATCATTGTCAGGGTAAGTACAATGATACTGAAACATCTGAAAGACACATGCAGATAATAAAAAATAGGAGTGTGTTTCTACAGGCTTCTAATCCTGGTCAGTTTGAGACGGAGGGCGACACCATGTGGCAGCGAGGGGCAGTGCAGGACGCAGTGGTGTGTCACGGTCGAGTGGGAATCAACACGGACTCACCGGACGAGGCCCTGGTCGTCTGTGGAAACGCCAAAGTGATGGGTACAATCATGCAGCCGTCAGACCACCGCGCCAAGCACAACGTACAAGAGGTAGGCTGAACACACACATGGTCCAGTGCTTTATCTTAAAATATTTTTACCTAAATTTGTTGATATTTAAAATGTAGATATTTTGTTATCATATCGAGGGCATGTATGTGTGTGTTGATGTGATAGTGTCTGAAATAATGTACACGTTTGTCAGGTTGACTCAGAGCAACAACTCAAAAGAATCACTCAAATGAGAATAGTGGAGTTTGATTATAAACCTGAATTTGCTACTACAATGGGAATCGACCACACCCATCAAACAGGTAACAGAGGACTACCTTTACATTTATACATTAATGAATTTTTTATTTATTTAAGTTTATTTAAACTTGTTTCAGGTATAATCGCTCAAGAAGTAAAGGAGCTGCTGCCGTCTGCAGTCACAGAAGTAGGAGATATCACCTGCTCAGATGGAGAGAAAATAGATAATTTTCTGATGGTGGACAAGGTGTGCCCTGTACCTTATTCCAATGATGTTTATAAATATTGAAGTGTGTATACTATAGTGTATAAATGAGTTTGTGAGGTCTAGATAAATTCTCTTTCTTTCTCATCCTCAGGAGCAGATATTCATGGAGAACGTTGGGGCCGTGCAGCAGCTCTCAAAGCTCACTAATAACCTGGAGACTCGGATCCAGGAGCTGGAGGTGTGGAACCAGCGACTGGCCAAACTCAAGAGTCTCACAGGCAGCCTCCGCTCACAGAGGTGACTACTGCTGTATATTCAAACAACATAACAATCTTACATCAATAGATCCATTTCTGTCAAACTGTCTAACTATGGGTAATAGGACTGAAGGGGTTGAAAGAAATGCATGTAAAAGAGAATAAGGAATACAATGAAGCTAGACAGTAAAAATGAAATAACCCAGTAAAACATGTATTGCATAACCACAGCAACTGTGTGTTATCAAATGAAAATAATGGTTCAAGGTCAGACATAGTTCAAGGTGCTTGAAGATTTCTTTACACTTTTTTTTCATTTACAGAAAAAACACCAGTGTTTCAACAGCACCAACTACTGTTCCACCTAAAACTCAAAAAACAAAGAAAGATGGGAGCTCTCACAAATACAGCCATTGTTTACAACACAGGGTTTTCCAGGCCAGCATATTTACTCTGTTGGCTACTATGGCTTTTTGGTAAACCTCTTTATTTGTTGCTATATTTATACAAAATGAAAACCTGAGAAATACAAAATTTGCTAATTTGTTTTTCTGTTTCTGTTGCACAGTGCAATCTCTATCACGGCGCTGTATCTGGTTAATTTAAAGGAAGACTCTGATGCTAGTCATGGTCACGGGTAGGAAATGTTCACACACATAGAGAAAACATATACAGTAATACTACAAACATGTTATTATTTGCCATATTGTTTTTGATGCTATTGCCTTTGTTGCAGTAATGGCAGTCTGACTCCTCCTCTAACCACTGCCTGGAGTAGCACAGGTAAATACTTGACCCTTGTGTATTATAACTCATAAACTAAATACAAATATTGAATGTTAAGTTTATAACCACTGTAGCTCCACCAACAAGTCTCCCCACACCTGCGCCCTGGCCTCCAGATGTGGACTTCTGTGACCTTCTTTACTGTGACCAGGTGTACTGCTGTCCCTCACAGCAAGGGGGCAGCACTGCACTCAATATCAGCTCTGACAAATGGGTAGAAGAGTCCAATATAACAGGTAATGTCTATAGATTTGAACTAGCTTATTGCTTTTTAAAGATGTGAGTGAGGGAAAGATTTTGTGCTATAAAAAGAGTAGTTAATTAACACTTTTTTTTTTTGCAGAACAGAGAATACAACAATTCTATAGTTTGCTAAAAAGTTCTCATGACTGTGAGTTTCCAAGTCTATAATTTATTAACACAACAATAAAATCAGCATCAAAATCTTCACTTTTGATTCACTTTTATTCATGTTTTAGGGACGAACACAAGCATCCAACACTTTATGATCAAAGAGAACAACATGATAATTGATGGCAAATACTGTCTTAGAGATGAATGTGGGTAAGTGATGGTAATTTTCCATATGGCATAACAGTATACTATACTCCCTAGTTTGAGTCACTATCATTCAAACTGTTTTTTGCATTAGGCCAAGCAGATTTGTCTACAGAGTCCCCATCAGTCAATTTGTGCCTGGCAACATGAGAATCACACTACTCATGAAGTAAGTCCACGTTTCAATATTTTAAGCCACAATAAATAAATAAAACAATTGAGCAACTGGTAAAATGTAATTATTCTGTCTAGTTCAACAGAGCTACTAGTGGTTCATCTCTGCAATTTTGACGAGTCGGCGGCCTGCTCTTCTCGAATGGATCTAAACACAGTGACTGGAAGCAGATATCCAACAAATACACAGGTAAAGATTGAGCAAATAATCTCAAAACATGCAGCATAACTTTAGATACTCAAATATCGAAAGAACAAATGATGCACAATTTTATTATTATATTGGACATCACAACTATGTTAAACTGTTGACTATTTTACTGTTAATTATAGACTGAGCAAATATATTTAATTGTTTGTCACTTGAATTCAGTAATTGTGAAAGTTAATAATGAAGGGAAAAAAATCTTGGTAACACTTTAGAATAGCTCACACTATTAATCATTATTAGTGAAGCATTAGTAACAAGTTAATTGATCATTTACAAAACATTACTTCAATATCAATACAAAGTTATAAATATTTATTTTTAACAGTATACTGTAATTAATGTTTAATTCCTATGTCATAATCTCATGTAAATCGATGCAAAAAAGTATCTAAAAAAACAGCTTATTCATAAACATTATAGCTAACTACATGTTTATTCTTTATTACTGCTAAATAGAGGTGAGCTATTATTCTAAATTGTTACCTCAATTTAAAATGGTAGAAAAACACCTGAGTGACTCTGACCAGGATGTTAATGATAGATGCACTTGTCTTGTATTGCAGGGAGAACATGAATGGCCTCTTAATGTGGCTCGTCTGTACCACAGCTCATATCACTTCCGATCGGCAGTCGCTGTAAGGCTTAAAAACACTATTTAAATTCATGAAAAAAAGATGGAAGATAAATATGACGAGTTTTTATTGAGGAACGCTCGATAAATATTTATTCTTGTTATATGTGTATTCCAGGGCCAGGCAGACTGCAACACTGACCGTCATTACGCAGGAGTGCTGTTTACTGACTACTATTTCCACTTCTACAGACGCTGCACTGACTGAAACACTCCTTCAAAATGCTTCAAAAATAGTTAAATGATAAATTATGTATTTATATATGTTCTTTGTTAAAAGCAAAAACATAGGCATTATCCTTTTAAAACTCAAGACAAACTCAACCAAATTAACTCTTCATCAGTAAAAGAGGATATTTTATTTAGCACAAATGAAGCCGTACTGCGATGATGTTGACTGATGCAGTGTAAAGTTACTTGTATAAAACTAATAGTGATAGCCTTTGTCATTGTGATGGTGCAAAGATGGAGAATATGAATGTAATTGTGTATTTTGTGTCTGTTATGTGTTCCCTAATAATTAATGATAATATCCAAAGATTGTTGTTTCATATCTTTTTTACAAAAGGATACAGATGCTTAGACCTTTTGTCATTGAAAATAAAACAAGCTGTGTCCAAAAACATACGCTTGTACATGTTAATTGAAGCCAGTCCCATTTTCTGGGACAAACTGATAACTAATTCAGGTGGAGGAGGTGCAACAGAAAAAAAGGCTAAAACTAATTAGGTGTCTGACTCAAACGACTGCTGCAGAGGTAGTGTATCAGAGGAAACAAATCGAGAATGATGGACATGGACACAGTAAGTACTGGCCTTTTAACCTTTTCACAATATGACTAATAACTTTATATTATACACACACGTAATAATCTTTACATTATATCTGATTTATTTGATATTTACATTCTTGATACACAGGAAAACTTTTTTTTATAAACTTTTTTTTATAACACCAAACCATTCAAACAAACAAATCCAAATAAAACAACAAAACTCACATTAGCATTATGGTTTTATAGATGTGAAAGTTTATAAGTTGCACAGAAAGCTAAACCTTATCTCCAGTTTGTGTGTGAGCAGTGTCAGTGTCGTCTGTCAGACGGACAGCGAGACAGATGTCCCTGTCACCACGGAAACGATCCCTGAGAGAAGCAGCTTCCGTCTGTGTCTCATGTAATTAAGTGATACTGTATCTGTAACAGGTCCTGCCTGCACTGGGCCCTCGCCATCTCTCTCAGATCCAAGAGGAGACTGACAGCAGAGAGCACAGGTGACTGCAGATTTAGAAAACATATACACACTTTTGATACTGTCCTTATTCTAAATATATCAGTAGGCTATATAAAAATTAATTTGTATTTAGGCTATTTTTTTTTTACAAATTGAGACAGTGCAAAGCATTAGTGCAGAGCATTAGTATTTAATTTAGTCACAGAGTACATTAAGTTGTCAATAATGCAATACTCCATCACTCACTGTTCAGCAGAAAACTGTATAATGTATCACTATATCCGGAAGAAACTGGGTCAAGACCTTTATTCATCTGATAACAGTTACTGCTTGAGTCTGTGCTGTCAGTGTGTGTCCCTCTCCACCGAAGCATGGCCTTAGCAGAGAGATACTTTACTCTGATCCGACTCCACTGAAAGAGAATCTGAACTGAAGCCTCCTTAACATTATGTCTCTCAAGTTGACATCTATGAAGTCAACAGATATATACTGTTTGTTTCTATATCCAGCACATCCTTTCTTCCTCCCATCAAACCCCAACAGCAGCAGCAGCAGCAAATACCTGATCCAGACAAAACAAGAGTCAATGAGGTCAACCCTGAGACAATGAGTGGTTCCCCTGACCCTGCATCTCTAGCACTTTATGAGCAGCAAAGAGAGCTGGACGGGAGTCTATTAGAAGAGGTAAAACTGCTCCTTCTAGTGGTGTGAAATGTGTAAATGTTAGTGGTAGACCAGTAAAGGGGACAAATACAGGGTGACCAGTCTCCATGACCAGTCTCCATGTCCCAACAAATATCAGTTTTTTTTTTTTTTTACAAACCCCGTCCCCTTTGTCCCCATTGGGACTAAAAATAACACATAACCCAAAACTTTTGCTTAAAAAATAATCTGAACATTTTTAACTAAGAGAAATAGCTTTCAAAAGTAGACATGTTTCAAAAAATCAACAAAAAGTCATAACATTTCCCTTGTTCTACTAGTGGTATGAAATCAGTTGCAGAGTCTATTGAGATAGAGAAACACCTCTTGACTCACTTCTTTATACAGTTAGGTGACATTGAAGCAGAGTTACGTGAATCTTTGCGCCTGGACATGGAGCGAGAACAGGAAGCTGAATTTCTTCGTCAACAAGAAAACAAGCTGCTCTGGCAAGGCCTCTGCTACCTCAGCCTTAACCAACGAATTGCAAAGTATAGTATAACAGTATTTTGTTACTTCAAATTCAGTGATATTGTTTAGTAGTAATGCTGGTGGTGGTTTGAACAACATGCAAATAGATGTATGAATATAATTTTAAAGGTTCATTTTGTTTTGTGTTTACAGGCCATGGGTCAGTAGCTACTTCAGGAAGTTTCCCATGCACATCTACTGCCTTCCAGTTCAAGCTGCTGGTCCTAAGAAAAGAAAACGTAACCCAAAGAAGAAATAAGATGATTTGTATGCAATATGAAATGAGTGAATGAAAAGGAAGAATGAATTAAATGTTTGATAAATTAATAAAAAATGACTTGCTGTATTGTTTTATTTAACTTTATCAGTGATTGTTTAAAATGTGCATTTGCTTCTTTCAATGGCCTGTAGCCTGGCAGTGTTTTCTGTAAAGCAAACTGGAAAAAATATTTAGCCTACAAATGATGGAAGTCATGAGTTGATATTGGTATAATATTAATGCTTAATGGACGTTTTTTTGTGTGTTTGTTGACACATGAGCGAATCATTTTGAATAAAAGATATTCACTAAAATATATTGTGTTATAATCAATTTAATAGGTTTTTTCCATATTTCTCAGATAAAAATGTTTTACCTGACCCTGTTGTTCTATGATGTAAAGTTGGTTTAATTCCTCCCTTGGTCTCTACAGCAACATAAGATTTTTGTTTTCAACTTTTGTGGAATGTCTTTGATTAATGGTCCTCTGCAGACTACAGATGACCTACTTTACATCGCCAAGATAGTCAATTTCAAGCATTTTCTCTATTTTCTACTTATTTCTATATGTGCATTGAACGCAACTTTACGTCTGTACGTCTCTGCGTCACCCGCCCCTGTTCAGCCCCTCTTCTGTCTGCGTGCACGGCGTCTGCCTACAACCGCGACATCATGGTAATTTTATGCTTAATATATTGCAATTCTTGTAAACAATATATGCAGACTCGTGTTTATTTTGTCAACAAATGCAACGCGACCATGATCCACATTTCTTATTCACCCCAATATTATACGCGTATATGTAATGCGTATGAATGCTAGCGATGCTAACCGGGCAAAGCCATGGGGAAAGCACATGGGCGTTGTGAATGAATTGGCATCTTTGATAACCAAAACCATTAATAGCGACCGAAGACATTACTGACCCGTGTGTTATAAATTATTACAAAAGAAAATCTACGCGACCACTTTTCATTCTGTGTTTATATTGGGTCCTTTAGGAGATGCTACTGATCCGGCTAGCATGCTAAATTAGCCTGTCAGTTTGGCTTTGTTCCTGTCAGTCACAGGTTTTACAACATAGTGGTAGCAATCATATCAGTATTGTGAAATTAGTATATATTCTACACGATTGACATAATACCAAAAACAAACTCAACAGTATATTCTCGGGTATATTTTTAAAAGCCTATTGTTGAATGTGACTGTAAACTTCTAGCGGTTTCCATGAAGAGATGGGCTGTCCTAGCCCTGCCCATCTCGTATAATCCTGGAGTGAAGTATTTACTTGAGACTTTTACCAAGTGAAATGTTATAAAAACGATATACATGTCTTTAAAATGACTGAAATATGAACTAAGTAGTTGATATTTAACTGTGTGCTGTAAGATAGTAATGTTGTGTGTTTTTTTCTGTAGGCATCCTTATCAATGGCTCCTGTGAACATCTTTAAACATGGTGCTGATGAAGAAAAGGCAGAGACTGCCCGTCTGGTGAGAATATAAGATTCTATATACAGTATAGAGTGTTAAGCTCATCACAGATGACAAAATCGTTAACTTATTTTTTATATTTTCAGTCATCCTTTATTGGTGCTATTGCCATAGGAGATCTTGTGAAGAGTACATTGGGCCCAAAAGGCATGGTTAGTAAACAACTTATGATCATCATCACCAATTATATACCTGAAAACAAGAATTATCTTAACTTATTTCTAATTGTGAAATAATAAAATTTTTTAGGATAAGATCTTGTTGGGCGGTGGCAAAGGAGGCTCAGTGACTGTGACCAATGATGGAGCAACCATTTTGAAGGCTATTGGAGTTGACAATCCTGCTGCTAAAGTATTAGTTGGTAAGTGACACAGTAGTATGCATAATAGAAAAATATATAGGTGGCTATGGCTACATTTCTACAAGTTAATATAGTGTAGATTATTTCAGCTTTACTCAAATAAGTGTTTGCTTTCAGACATGTCCAAAGTCCAGGATGATGAAGTTGGTGATGGAACGACCTCTGTCACAGTGCTGGCCGCTGAGCTGTTGCGGGTAAACCATAAGTCTTCTTCACAAATAATTTAAAAACTTGTGTGCAAGTTTAATCAGCTCTTTAAATAGATTAATATTTTAAATTGTTATTATTTTTACAGGAGGCCGAGCTTCTGATTGCCAAAAAGATTCACCCACAGACGATTATCGCAGGATGGAGGAAGGCTACCCAGGTAGCCAGAGAAGCTCTGAGGGATGCTGCTGTGGACCATAGGTGAGACCTGTGTGTGTGTGTGTATGTGTATATACAGGAAAATGTGTTTTTGTACTGTGCATACATACAGTCATCACTTTCGATCTATAATTTTTTGTGTGTTAAAATTGTTAGTATTCCTGTCAAAATTAACAGCAAATTGTTTTTGTATTTTTATTTTAATTACATCATTCATATTCATGTTGTAGGATTACCTTTTAATATCATATTATATATTTTTTTCTGTCTGTTTAAACCTTTTTTAGCAATGATGATGGTCAGTTTGCAACGGACCTCCTAAACATTGCACGGACCACTCTGTCCTCTAAGCTGCTGACTCATCACAAAGACCATTTTTCGAAGCTGGCTGTGAATGCTGTCATGAGGCTCAAAGGTTCCGGGAACCTAGAGGCTATCCACATCATCAAGAAGCTGGGCGGCAGCCTCACAGATTCTTATCTGGATGAAGGTATGTACATAAAAATAGCAGTGTAGCTATAAGCATAAGCTATAACCTTATCTGTTTTTAAGAACAACAGCTGAGAAATTGTGTCTTGTATGATTCAGGTTTCTTGTTGGACAAGAAAATTGGAGTGAACCAACCGAAGAGGCTGGAGAATGTCAATATCCTCATTGCAAACACTGGAATGGACACAGACAAAATTAAGGTTTTTGGAATTATAATATTGGAACACATGAGTCCATACGTAGAGTACATTTCACGGTATCCGAGTGCTTTCTGAGTAAAAGTTTCATAGAAATGTATACTTAGACAACATAAGGCATGATCCCTGCACAGTGATTCTAGAGTGTTGTGCATTCTGAATGAGCTACAGGAAACCTATAGACATGTACATGCTGCTCAACAGCAACTATATTTCAGAAAAACGCTTGACTACATGTTGTAATATTTTATTGTGTTTCAGATCTTTGGCTCAAGGGTTCGTGTTGACTCAACGGCAAAAGTGGCAGAGATTGAAATGGCAGAGAAAGAGAAGATGAAGGAGAAGGTGGACAGGATCCTGAAGCATGGAATCAACTGCTTCATTAACAGGTATTTGCAAGTTTAACATTGTTGTACTTTTATACACTTTGAACTGTGAACTGTATTCCTCTTGATGTTTTACTAAATTCCTGCTTCATGATTCTCTGCAGACAGCTGATCTATAACTATCCAGAGCAGCTCTTTGCTCAGGCTGGTGTCATGGCCATTGAGCATGCTGACTTTGCTGGTGTTGAGCGCCTCGCACTTGTCACTGGTATGTATACTGTATATAACTTAGACAACAATCTTTGTCTGGTAATTGACATAATTTAACTATTTTCTTGTTCTCTCTGCATTTGATCAGGTGGTGAAATCACCTCTACCTTTGACCACCCTGAGATGGTCAAACTTGGCCATTGCAAACTGATTGAGGAGGTGATGATTGGAGAGGACAATCTCATTCACTTTTCTGGAGTGGCCATGGGTAAGGACACAGATCCCATGACACAAATAAGACACAAATAAGACATTCTATCTTTCTCCAAATGTTTAAGTTTTTCTGTGTCTTTAAAAGGTGAGGCGTGCACTATTGTCCTGCGCGGAGCTACTCAGCAGATACTGGACGAGGCTGAGCGCTCGCTGCACGACGCTCTGTGTGTGTTAGCTCAGACTGTTAAAGAACCCCGCACCGTGTACGGAGGAGGTGGGTTCACACATGCACCTGACAGAAGAAACATTTTATTTTTAGATTACTTATCCTATTGTCTGTCATTTACAAGGCTGCAGTGAGATGCTGATGGCCAAGGTTGTGAGTGATCTGGCCAACAGGACGCCCGGAAAGGAAGCAGTTGCTATGGAATCCTTTGCAAAAGCTCTTAGGATGGTAAGGATCTGTCTTTAACACAAACAATATTTGTTTGCTATGAATTTAATTAACAGATTTATTTTCTGTCTCATTTCTGTCTAGCTACCTACAATTATTGCAGACAATGCAGGCTATGACAGTGCTGATCTTGTCTCTCAGCTAAGAGCAGCACACCAGGAAAACAAGACCACTTTTGGACTGAGTGAGTGAATGTTATAACTGTTGTTTTGATACATACATAGTGTTTTGTATTTAAATCTATAGAGTTCTTGTATACAGAAGCTAATCGGCATATGTGCGTGTGTGTTTAGACATGTCTGAGGGCACAGTGGGCGACATGACGGAGCTGGGCATCACAGAGTCGTTCCAGGTCAAACGTCAGGTTCTGCTGAGCGCCTCGGAAGCAGCAGAGATGATTCTCCGAGTGGACAACATCATCAAAGCAGCTCCCAGGTCAGTCACAGCTCTATATCACTACAAAAGCAAAGTGTGTAGCATCTTTATCTTGTGTGAATACTAAAATATTACTAATTTCTTTTGCAGGAAAAGGGTTCCAGACCATCACCCCTGCTAAAAAGTTTTATTTATCATACTGTGTAATTCAAGTCCAAAATAGGTCCACTGTTTTTTATTTGTTAAAAGATCCATTTCAAAGCACTGCAGTAACAAGCATCACAAGAACTTTTTTTGCAGCTGTTTAGAAGTAATGTCAACAAAAGGTCTATTGTAAAGGTATCCTAATGATGCCATTAAAGCTTGTTAGCTACACATCTAAGTGTACAGGTTTGGCATGTTTTTGGGAAAATAAAGCAGTCTGGATGAGCTGACTTGTTTTGTCTTTTTCGAATTATTTTGCACACACTGAAAGTGTCAATGTTCAGTTAGTATAGGTGTTTTTAATACCTAAAAAAGCTTAGAATTATTATCACATGACAAAATCTAAATGACTGACATACAACCGTTATGTAACTATGTACTAAAGAGAACAAATACACACTGAGATGTCATGTCAGAGTGACCCAGACATTACAATGTCAGCATGCAGTCACAAACAGATCAAATTAAAAGTTTATAACTTCACAAATTGAAATGGTGTGAGCAATAAAATAATAGTATTAATGATCAGTTGTTGGATTTTGTATGTCAAAGTATGCATTAGTGGCATCGTCTGTACATAACACATAAGGTAACAACTGCACAGATTGTTTGGTTTAGCTTGACAGTAGGAGACAAATGGAGGAGTGGTAAAAGCTGATAAAAGTTGTGACGGTCTGTAAACAGTCAGTCAGATCCAAACAGGGCCGAGATGTTGAAGCTGGTGCTGCTGTTTGGGACATGGACCTGCTCTGCTGTGATCAGGTAGAACTCTCTTGCCTTATATTTTAAACTTTATTGTGGTTTAGATCCACCTTTAATTCATTGTGCGCTCCACAATGCTGCGTACAGGATTCCCTTGAGGCAGATGAACACGATTCGCACAGGTCTTCGAGCCAGTGGCATCTTGGAGCAGTTCGTTAAGGACCATCATCCGGACACATTTAGCCGGAGATACGTCCAATGCTTCCCACCCGGAGTACCCACAATACAACTGGGACGCTCCCGTGAGAAAATCTATAACTTTATGGATGTAAGAAAATATCTGTTAAATAAAAGATTACAGCATGATGAGAGTTAAGATTATAAAATGTATGTATAAAGTAGTCATAATGTTGGTGTGATGTTGAATAGTTGTGGTTTTCCTCAGGCTCAGTACTATGGGGAGATCAGTTTGGGGACTCCAGAGCAGAACTTCTCAGTGGTTTTTGACACTGGCTCTGCCGACTTGTGGGTCCCATCTGCATATTGTGTCAGCCAGGCCTGTGGTACTGAAGCACAACAAACACGTCTCATAATGGCTGATGATGACTTTCAGTATAGAACATAATGTTGGCTTTTGTTCTCACAGCTACACACAGGCATTTTAAAGCATTTAAATCAACCTCTTTTCATCTTGATGGGCGGACATTTGGGATTCATTATGGCTCAGGACAACTGCTCGGAGTCATGGCAAGAGACACACTGAAGGTCTTTATCTAGACTCAGAAAGCTATATTTCACATTGCACATTGCAACAGACCACCAATAAAATGTGTATGTTTACAGATTGGGAATCTGACTATTGAAGAACAGGAGTTTGGTGAATCAGTTTATGAACCTGGTTCTACATTTGTTTTTGCAAAGTTTGATGGAGTTTTGGGCCTGGGTTACCCGGCTCTAGCAGAGGTCCTTGGAAACCCAGTTTTTGATAACATTATAGCACAGAAGAAAGTTGAGCAGAAAGTCTTTTCTTTCTATCTTTCCAGGTTTGGTCCTACATACTTTATTGTTAATATAAAACATTTTAAACTCAGAACTAACTATGTTCTTGCATTAACAGAAGAGGAGCAGATGGGGGCGCCACCGAGGGAGAACTCCTCATTGGAGGAACAGACAGTGCCTTTTACTCCGGAGAAATCCACTGGATCCCAGTGACGACTAAGAGCTACTGGCAGATCAAAATAGATAGGTTAAAAGTGGTTTCAGTTTCAGCATCTAAATATATTCTGTATTTGTTGTATGTTTGTATGTTTACACCAAGAACAACAATTTCACTGTAACGTGAACTTATTCAAAAGACCAGTTGGATTCAGATTCTGGTTATTACTAATCCTTCATGGTCTGTTTTGTGTTTAGTGTGGCAGTACAAGGCACCAGCTCATTCTGTCATGATGGATGTCAAGCAATAGTTGATACAGGAACTTCTCTCATTGGTGGACCACCCAACGAAATCATCAGCCTCCAACAGCTTATTGGAGCCACACCAAGTAACATTGGAGAGGTAAACTACTTAAATATACAAAACATCAATCAGTATTCTCTTTAACAGTGATTTGGTATAGACATGTTAATGTTTGTCTTTGCAGTTTCTCATAGACTGTACTAGATTGTCCAGTTTCCCTCATATCACTTTTGTGCTGGGTGGAAAAGAATACACACTGACTCCTCAGCAATATGTTCGCAAGGTAAGTATTTTAAGGTAAATATCCTTCAAGACACTACTAAATGTGTAACAAAAATAAATATAAATAATTCTATTTTTTTAATCTGCAGGAGTTGCTTGGTGGCAGGGCCTTATGCTTCAGTGGTTTTCAGCCTGTTGATATTGTTTCTGCTCAAGGGCCGCTGTGGATTCTGGGAGATGTATTTTTGACCGAGTACTACAGTGTATTTGATAGAGAACATGACCGAGTCGGGTTTGCACCAGTAAAGCACTCAAACCAATAATTTTTTGATTTTCAGCTTCAGATTATATTCTAAATAATAAATGTGTACAAGCCTTTGGAAAAAGTAAAATTAAACAGGTGTATATTAAACTACATTTATCCAAAAAGCAAAGTATAGACTATTATTTATCTTCTTTTACCAGACCTTTCAGTTGTTTCCTGTATTGGACTTTGACACTACTTTGCCATTGTAGTCCTCTCTTTGTTCAGTGTCATCAGTTTCGTCTGTTGCTTGAATGTCCTGGTCGTACTGTGGGCTGGGGATCTGCAGAGTGTTGCTGGGTGGACCAGGCGTGCGCCGTAATTGGAAGCGAGGCAGGCCTCCTCTGCGTTTCCCCAGGGCTTTGGGGCTCGGCAGGCTGCGTATCGACCCTTTAGAAGCCTGGCGAGAGAACTGCAGGGAGAACTGGCGCCTCCGCGGTCTGGTTTGTGTGTGATTACGAGCGATTATTCTTGTCCAACGAAACTCTTTAGGCCCATGTTGAGTTGGTGAGTAACAGACAGAGGAGTTTTTCCTGTCATGAGAATAAATAAAGTGAATATCTAATCTTGAGATAAAGACAGCTTAATTAATAATTTAAATTATAACCATATTGAAATATAGAAATACAAGTAGATAGGGGATAAGAAGCACCTTGGTATTTCCAGGCCTGGGACATCTTCAGTGGGAGACAGGTCAAAGCCGTTATAAGATTTAATGGTTGCACCAGAACTGCTTTGATTCATCTCTGCTTCACAGAAGAGCGGTGGACTGACAACGAGCCGTGGAAACACCCCGGAGTGCGTGGATTCGGGAGAGGGTGGGTTAGTGTTGACCTCTCTCACTGTGGACAGTGTGTCTATGGCCGGGTGGGTCATCACGAGAGAGGAAGGGGTGACTATGGTTTCTGCGTGTGGACTGATGCTAAACAGGGTGTAAGACAGGGTGTAAATAACTTTTTTATATAATCAAAAAATTTGAAAACAATAATACTTTGCTATATAGTTATAGTTAGAGAAACAGTACTCAAAATGTGGGAAGAAGCTTCCTGTTGCGTCACTGCTGTGCCTCTTAAAAATGGGTCGGGGAGGTTGGAGATCTGGAGGCTCCTGAACACTCAGCAACCGACGAACACGACCAAGAACCTTCAATAAAGAAAACACTTTAACTACAAAAAGATTCTTTGTTTTATTGCTGCTAAAAAGAAAGTGTATTTTATTACCGACTCTTGACGGCAAGCCATGAAAGAGGCCTGTTGCTGGAGCTTTGAGTTTATGTTGATTTCATCAGTTTGCAGAATGTCTGACAGACTACAAAATAATTAAAAACATGATTTTGTTTTCAAATAATTACCACATCTCTCTGCACACTAGATTGCTAACAGACAAGTGCTACTGCATGCAGAGCTAATATTTAGGTCTAACCCATAGAACATATAGATATATATGTATATATAATTCAATGGTCCAACCCCATGTCAGTGGTCGATCCGAGGAACGAGGGGATGCAGGAGTCAGCAGCAGCGAGTGTGTACGGAGGCCGCGCTTCACTGTCGTTCCAGTAAATATCTTTCATCAAATGAGGAAAGTCCATGTGCATCTCATCCACAGCTAGAAGAGACACCTGAGAAAAGGTTTTATTAAAATGTTACTGTTTTTTCCCAACATTTTTAAATCTGACCTGGCTACAGACCTGAAGGTTCCTGTCAATGATCCAGTTTGCCTCAAAGTCTTCATCATCCTCCCCAAATGGGTTTATCAACTGCTCTGCCACCTGGGAGATAGTATGAATATATATGGTTGTTTTAAAAGGTTGTGCATATGTTTTTTTGTTATAAAAGAAAATGATTTGATTACATAATAGCACATAGGTATTGAAACATGTGGAGCTTATATAACTTAAAGGTGTCTGGAGTCTGTAAGTATCCTAACATGTTTTCATTTTAGAAAAAGATTGTTAGAAAATTAAAAGAATTGCTTTATCTGACCCTATAAAGTTCGTAATCTGCCTTAATTATTATTTTACTCTTTCCCCCGGCATCTACAGCAACATCATATTAAAAATGATGATATAAACACTTTACTGTGGAGATTAGACAATTATTTTTTTTCCAAAGTGAAGGATGCCCTGTTAAGAGACCAGACTGCCCAAAATGGAAAATAATGAGTTTTGCTTGTAGTGTCTCACCTTAGTAGCCCCAGCATTATATGTATTTAGCTTACATAATTTATGGATATTAGTACTGCTTTTTCCTACATACAGTTTAACTAGATTTTGCATATTGTACTTCTGTTGAGAGACTGAACCACATTTCATTATCTGTACTTTTACATGTATAACACTAATAAAAACATATATAGTATAACACCACATAATTGTATGCCTGTGTTTTGCATAGATTGTTGAGCCCTGGGCCGCGGTTTAGCTCAGTCGGTAGAGCATGCAGCCCTTAATCAGAGCCTACAGTGCTCATGAGTCCGATCCGTCGAATCCGGCTCACAACAGTTTGCTGAATGTCACTCCCCACTCTTCTCCCTGATTTCCTATCAATCTATTCAATAAAGCTGAAAATGGCCAAAAAATCTTTGGATTGTTGAGCCCTTGCCTTTAACCAGCCTGAGAAGAAAAGGAACTGCAACAAGGTGAAGACTGGGACGTAAAGGTCGAGGTCATGACCCTGGTAGCTCCGAGAAGGGTCCAGGAACTGACGCCCGATCAAACAAGCGAAGAAGAAAGTGTAGACGGCCAGAGTAACAACCTGTGGGGACAGACAGCAGCTAATTCATGTCCACTTCCTGTGAGTAGGGAGAGATTCGAGTAGTCATTAGATTACTGATTGGGTTACATCACCCATAGTTACATGCTGGGCTTGATGTTAACTTTTCTGTTCACTTGTCACTTAGTAGTAGTTAGTATTTTTCCAAAGGTACTAGAGCCAATTTTGATTTTTATTAGCCACAGTTTAGTTGTTGTTTTTTCATGTTAAGTATACAATAGGTAGCTGACAGAAATCGGATATATATTTTTTTTATATTATATTTTTTATGTCATGTGTTAATTAAGTCATTGTTTACAGTCATTTTGAATTTCTCAATTGCAAAAGTTTGAAATTAGTTAGTTAGACATTAGACATTTTCCATAACTAAAATATGCCAGGTCTTAGAGTTACATGATGTATAAATTCAACTGGGCAAAGTGGCTAGTGAAAGAGGATGTGTGACTATAGTGAGAATTCAAATCTACCTACATTTGGCTAGTTAGATAATGCTATTGTCAAGCCATGGTTACATTCACTGTTAATGGGATTGTGATGAATGAAAACTAACCTGTGTGTAGACAAGTGGGACGCCAACCCAGTCGTATCCAAAAAGAGTTGCACACCATGTCCTAAACGTGTTCATCTCCTTTTAAATGAGCAACAAAAAGCTTAAATTAGGTCACTAGTCTTATAAATGGGTTTTGTTTCTGTCCAGTTTCAAATGCATTATGGGGAAGAGCTCTCTTGTCTGAGTGTCAGATTATTTGTGGGTTTTTGTATCAGGCCAAATGCTGCAGTAAATTAAGTAAATGTCATTGAGGCACATAAGCTTTTCACTGATTACTGTCCCATTTTGTGCTAATGGCTCAAGTATATCTTCAAATCAGCACATCCTGTCAGTCTGTTATTATTTAGATTGTCAGTTTTGGGAACAAAATAATGGAAATAACTGTTAAAGTTAGGCTTCTTAGATACACGTTTAACTTAACCTGTGTCCTATTCATGTATTTCTTGAACTAAACAATAATTTGCCATACATTACATAAATTAGATGTAAAATAAAAAAGTAAAATTCTGGGTCACATTAAGGATGTTTTGCAGATCAATGCTGTCCTGGATGCGTCCTTCTTGTCGAGCTTTAGTTGCCAGGTTGGAAAACCAAACAAAGGGGATCCAGTATTTTAGGTGAGGAGAGCGGATATTATCAAACACCTTTCTCTCTTCTGGAGTCATGAAACCTGTTGAAACACAAAGCAAAACAAGAAAGCACTCGGAGAGTGCATACCGACGCCAGGACAGCTAATTTCCCCTATACAATGTTTTGGCACTAACTGCGACTTTAATCTGTGATGTCTAAGGGTTTTTATATTGTTA
>JAVQKG010274649.1:0-10925 GCA_036025885.1 Hypseleotris bucephala
TTCATTCTTTTATCCAGGTAGTCAATCAAAGTTGAAGAAGGTTTAAATCAGTCATCTGATAGGAGCACAGTTTTTGGCTTTGTTGTGAGTCGTCCATTCAATTCCATATCCAACTAAAACAATGGTCTCTGGGTTGATCGTTAGCAAATAGTGTGACTTTTGGGGCTACCGGAAAATATTCCCACTACATGAATGCACCATTAGCTTGAGGAGACAGTAGTTCTCTCTCATGCATGCAAACTCAAACAAATGAGATAAATCCCATTGGAAAAACTAATGCTGCTTAGTCCAAGTTGCTTGAATTAAATACTTGTTGTCAATGTGGACAGCTCCAATATAATTCATTCATAGCTGCATGATTTTTACTGTTTTATCAGGTCGCTTCTTGTGATATATTCAAAACATGTCAAGCAGGTAAACACTGCCTAAAAGAACCTGATAAAACACCAAATAAAGGTGTATGGTCTTCACTTTGCAGCATCCTTACTGTTTTCCTACTTGCCATGAGCCATGTGTTTAATGTGCAGGAAGTTGCCCAGGTGACCACAAAGTACACATAGTTCTTGTGTGCATAAATATTGGTGCACTTAAACAGGAATGCATGCTGGGAGTTTGGGAGGCTCATAACAACACAGTGGAGGGTCATTTACAGAAACAGATTTCTGGTCATGTTGGTATATTAGTCTAATAAGGAGACTGAACATCTGATATTTTTTACCTGAAGAGAAAATGATCTTTTCTGTTTGATTTTATGGCCCAGAACCATTTTTCATGAGAGCTGTCAACACCAGTCGTGTATCAAGCTTCAAACATCCAACACTGGATTGTTCTGTCTCATTGTGGCCAGTGTGATCTCGCTGGAACGCCTTGATGGAAACTCTTCAAATGTGGGACAGATGTTCCGTGATGAATCAGTCAGATTTGAGCTGAAGGGTCAAAAGGTCAAGGTCACAGAAACCTCACATCCCGGCTCCAAGAATTGAAATAGAATTTTTATACAATGTGAAGTGCATTATTTTATTATTTGGCATTGGTAATAAATTACTTGCTTAATGGGTTGTTTGGTTGATTTGATACAATTTCAATAAGTTCAATATCTTGGTGCTTGCAATTGATTGGTTGCTAAGACAAGTGTGCAGGAATAGGGCCTGTTTGAATTTCAAATAGTGTAATTTGCATTTCCTGAGATACAGTGGGGCTATTGTGCTCAGTGCTTTTGACTACATCTGCAAATGCATAGGTTATTTCCTTCTACCCTAATTAGCAAATATTTACATCATGTCCCTCTGGAGCAACACTGAATTAATTCTAATGAGGCACAAGTTGTGCTTTCACTGCTAACTCACTCCACTTGGAGTCAGGCTATGTCACTAAAGGTGAGCAAGTAAAAGTTTATGTCTTCTGGCTGTCTTTTAAAGACTGTGACCATTTGAATCAGAGCATGAGAAGACAGACCTTTGTTTTCATCCTCCTGTAAAACTTGTTTCCCTACGTTTCCACTGGGATGGCCAGCACAGCTCTTGGCACCAGTCAATCCCCAGTCATTTTATGTTTGAAAAGACTTTTGCTGGCTGCAAATTTAAGCTCAGCATAATGTTTTCATAATCAAGCAGCTAACACAGCTGAAAGTGTTTGAATGTCCTAAACTCTTTAATAGACTTCTGTGTGCTCTAACAACCATGTCACTTCACACTTCTTTATCCTCCTGCTGGCTAAAAATGAATGCGATTGGATTAGATGTAAACCTTTAGAAATAATGACACGCTGGTTCTGCTGTGGTACAGCCGTTAATTCACTGGTGCTTGTTTTAAGAGGTCTTCACATTTAATCAATGTAATTTCACCCCTGCTCTGAGTTCAGCCACACAGCTTATGAATGCAGCCAGGGCACACTGCCTGTGCCATTTACAGCCAGAAGTCAATATTTGGCAGCAAACATCACCACACTTAACATCCACTCTAATGGCTTTAATACTCACTTGGTGTCTGAGTGCAGAGTGTCAAAACACAGGGCTATTGTGGCCGCTCTTAACAATTGCTCCAAATAAGCCCAATGCTGTACAGTGGTTTCCTTCTGAATAGCTCTACAGCAACTGATTAGCCTCTTCACTTCATGAACGGTGCTCAGTCAAACAAGCGCACAAAGGAGGTGGCTGTGGGGGCCTGTCCGACCACAGTGCTCCCCGCCTGTGAAGAAAATGCAAGGAAGCTCGGCCTAATAATTTAGACAAAAGATGCTGTGACCCCGTCCATCTGTTGCCATTTTTAGGAGATCAAAGCCTTCTTGGGCAGAGAAAGTCCTTGTGGTCATCTTGTATACGCTGCGTCCAGCTCCAAGAAGCCTTTTGTCATGGTAATTAACCCCCCTGCCCTCTCTCTATGGCCGAGTGAGGTAACATTTTGAGTGTTGGTGCGTCATTATCATTCCATAACACTGAACTGGCACTGGCAACAAACTCCATTCAGCTGCAAGACGCCGGAAGAACAGGGATTTCTAAAAGCCATTGTCGTTTTGTCTCGCACTGTTAGGGGCTCCAGACATGAAAAGTTTGGATCCAAGCCCTCCAAGTCTCTTTTGGTGCAGAGAAAATAGATTTTGTGCCTGTATATGGGTGAATGTGTGGCGACCAACAAGCTTTCCACCATCTTAGCAGGGCTTGTATTAGCAGGCTTGGGTTCCCCCCATGGGTGTGATCCAGGCCCCAAATCAAATGTTAGGATTGACTTAAGGCAGGTTTTAATGCCAGTCTGCAGCAAAGAGTGCACTTCATTACTCAGAGTTCTTCCAGGGACGAGAAGACGAAAGGATATGTGCATTAAGCTTGAATAAGTTGGCCTTCAAGGAGCCATTGGAATATACCTATCACTAAACTTCCCTCAGAAAAATGTCAAGAGACTAAGCATTTTAAGCAACTAACTATATTTTCCTCTTGTCTTAGATTTACTTGCAGCCGTTCCTCATTCAACATTTTTTAGTCATCGGCAGTTTCCTAAAAGCCACATCCTTGCATTGTATTTATTTAGAATTTGCAGTGGACTTATAAAGCAACATTGTCTACTGTACTTCCCATTTTGACAAGCAGGCATGTCTTTTCTAGATGTCTATCCCAGGTGGTTCTTTTGAGTTCAGCCCTGTCGACCAATCACGGTCTGAAGTGCACATACTAGCCACAGGAATAAGAAGTGTTTACTCTATGGGGATAACACGCGCCGTGGTCTTCACATGTTGGGAAGCTTCGGAGTGGTTTGGCGGAATAACAATTGGAGGAATGCTACTATGTCTCATTCGACGTGTCTTTCAAAGCCCACTGTCAAGACTTTAGACCAAACCCCACTTATTCTCATGGCAAAATAAGATGGACAGTTTTTCTTGTGTTTTTTATTGAATATCAATTTCAAGATTCCCTAAATGACAAAATAAGGTAGATATAAGGGCAATATCGCAACCATTTGGTCAGGGATCTACTAGTTCAGGGGTAAAAACTATATTTCTTGAAATACACATACATTTTGTTGTTAGAGTTACTATCTTTGCTGGGATATCCCTATATTGTGGTACCCATGACTCCAATTGTTTTTCTAATTCCACACCAAAAAACAATAATTTCTTAATTTTGTCTTTCTGCAACATATCTTCACTTCATCTTGCAGTAGTGACATGTTTTATAAATGTTATTACATTCACTAACAACTTACCTGTTGAAAATATAATAGTTAAAATTGAAAAATCAACAGTTGCTCAAATATGACCAGGTCTATCACCGTAAAAAGCCTAATTGACATTCAAAGTAAGTCCACACTCTCAGCCCATTAGTTGCTTCAGCTCCAGCAGCGAGCTTTTCCTAATGTGTTCTGGTTTACAAGTCTTTGTGTGGTCATCTTTTCCTTTGGCGGGGAGCAGTATATTGTGCAGCCCTGTGAAGAAATGTGATAAAGTAGGTGCTTGGTTCTAGTTTACAGCCGGGTATGGCAGGAATTGTTGGGTGATTAGACACACTTCAAAGCACCTTTTGGTCACGTTGGGGCCAGACGCTGGCCTCACCTTCCTGAGCCACATTACCAACCCCGACACCTCAAAGTCGGACCCCAAATCAATGTGTCTGCATCACCTGTCAGTCTGTCTGTTAAATAGAGCGCGCCTGGCCATTTTGACTCCATTGATTTTCTTATTTAGACCGTTTCTTTATTTTGGTTGAGCTAGAGGCCTTGTATTCACTTCGGTCTCTTGCAGGGTTAGTGTGTGTGGGTGGTGGAGGAGTGTGAAGCGGGGCTGGTCAGTCCCAGCAGGAAGGACCTGATCTGGACATGGTTGTTAAGTTTCATTGGCCAAAGGGGGGGTCGCTTCATTGGCTCCTATCTGTAGAGCTCATTATTCACATAGTGGGTGGCAGAGAATAAAACCCCCACAGCAAAAAAAAAGTGAAAGAAGTGGCCACAGGAGAGGAGGCGAGAAGGCCACAGTTTAGACTTAGTGGTGAAAGCACATATTTGAGGCATTTCTATATAGACCCCATAAATGCACATGCATTTCTGTGTGCAGTACACGTTGTGGACAAGTTAGCATAAACCTCAAAAATCTCCAAATGTGTATGACCAGCTTTTTATTGGCTTTTGTATTCATAGGATCAAATCAAATGTACGTGAAAGGTCATTTACTAAATGTCACTGAAATAGTGCCAATCTCTGCCTTGAAACCCAATGCCCTGTGTGCCATACTAAGCAGGTAGAGGAAGGACTTTTGTATTCACCCATCTACCCAAATAGCTTGGTCTGATGTTCGATCCCCCGGTGCACAATTTCAAAATGTGGCTAGTTGCATTTATTATCATTTAGTTATGGTTTTCTCTCTCGTCAGAATCAAAATAAACTGAACACTTCTATCATTGTCCAAATGCACTTGTTGATGAGCTCACTCTATAGGCGCTGAGTAATGATCTTCGGGAAACTCCCCATTAAGAACTAACTCACTTCATTTGGTCCTTTATTGATTCTGCAGTTGCCTAGTGTCTTTTTAATAGTGTCTGTAATCAACCTTTAACATGGGCCCGATCTCACAGGCTCTCGCTGTCAGATGGGATTATATTCTCTTGAAGGATTAATGTAATCAACGCGGCCGCTGTACAATCCTCTTTCACGACTGGTCACAATCTGCTGCTCATCATCTAGTGCTCATTCTTGTCGTAAACAAGTCCAGAGCATATCTTCCATATTCACATCACAGGCGCTAACGTGAGACAGTCAATTCTTCAGCACGGATGTAATCTGAAGCCGTACATGTAAAAAGGATTGATCATCACAAGAAGACGTTCCGATTAAATTGTTATAATCTTAAGGCTCATGTGCTTAGTCAATGTGAGTTTATCAATTCGTTACAGCTTTGCTCTGAGATTAAGTCGTGTAGATTGAGGGTGACAGTTACAGGCGGAATGTGTGTCAAACAGTCACTCATTGGCATATACTGTAGATTCTTTCTCTTTTCAGTACATAACCTACATGTGTTTTCCCCTATGGTGGTAAGATGAGGTACAAATATAGCATGACCGCACACAACAAAATAGAATCCAAATTTAGTGATTGTTTTGCCATTTTTTTTCTTTTACCACCAAACGACATGCATGTGTTAAGTTGGAGAATCCAAATTTCCAGCCTTTAGCGAATGAATGAAGGAAATTATTGTCTGTCTGTCAGCCCTGCGACTAACTGGCCATTGTTCAGGATGCACCTCTTACGTAGTTGCAACCTCAAATTGAAATAAGCAGAAGATCCAAAATATGTACAGTGTCTATATGTGTAACTATGTAATATAACTTCATGTACTGTAGATCCTTAGAATTCTCTTTACTGCAGCAACATTGTGCAGTTCTAGCTTCCTTACGTGAAACTTACTGGACTTCCATGAAAAAACGCACAAATGCGAGCAGCTGCAGTTTACTTCTGCAGCTCTTTCATTAAACGCATCATAAATAATAATTATACAGTTATTATTGTAGGAAATGTGTGTGTAAACACTAACCAGAAACCCTTTGATACCCGTTTTATAACATATTTATGTAAATCTCTCATCACCTCCATGACTGCACTTTATCACTGTTTTTCTTGAATATGTTACAATTGCAGCTGGGGTAAGTTGGATTAGCGGAAGTGTGTCTCAAATAAACAAGTGCAGATAGTAGTGGAATGTGACTGTGGCCTGGGATTAGCACAGCTTTACTGCCTTCAAGAGCTCCGCTGTGTTCTACATGCTGTTGTCCTACATTGGGACACTATAGCTGCATGTCATACGAGCAGGGATTGACTTATGGGGAACCTCAAATCCTTATCGTCTTGTTTACCCCCTTTGACTCTGTCTGCACGAAACAACGTTGCAATAACAGATTTTTTCATCATCTTTGTGGAAAGCATGAGTTCATTATTGTGGGGTTGTAAATCTGCCTCATAGACACTCCGGCATGTGAGAAGTATTTTATCGGCCGATCCGTATTCTAACTGCTGCATCTGTCATCATTAGTCTTGGTCCCCAGGTCTGACACCAGATTCGCGCGGCGTTCCCATGCTGCGTCTTTCGGGAAAGGGGCTCTTCATCAACAATCTGTGTCCGTCATGTGGGGTCAAACTTTGAAATGTAAACTGATGCTAGAATTTGGGATAGAGTGTGGCTAGAATTTCAGCCATGGGTATTTTGACAGATACAGTATACTATTATTTTGGACACATTTACACATAGAAGAAAATCTATTTTGAAGGAAAATGTATCTTTGCTAACTTCTTCATCTTACTTTTAAAGGATTTGCTTATTGTTTATGTCCTGTTATGGAAAAAGTTGAATGAAATTTATGATCCATTCCAGTCTGTGTTTTTTATTGCCCCAATGTTTTCTGAATTAGAATTGTACTTTTACTTCAGTAATAGTATTTGTCTGTAGTACTTCTTCTACCCACTGGATTTTTACACTTGGCATGGGGGCATCTCTGTCATTGTGGGTGTGTGTGGGTGTCTGGCCAAAACTTCAGAGTCATTAACTATTAAGTGAACCGCTATTGCTTTCCACAGCAGACAAAGCACAACTCTGGCTTAAGCTGTGTGGGCCTTTTTTCACTCATAAATAAAGCAGGCACTCCTGATTGTGGGTTAAATGTATAATTCATGCACTGCCCCTCCTGCCCCACCTCCTTCTTCTCTTCTCACTTTCTGCCAAGCTATTCCTTTTCAAGCGCTTTGTTGTCTGCGATCCTCAAGTGCATTAAATTAATAATTAAAAAAGAAAAGGCATTCTGGGGGAAATGTCTATGACACCACCTGCTAGGATAGTCACCGGCACAGAGCTCACTTTGAGAAACAAAATAGAAAGCGTTGAAACGTTTTGATTTCATCCCCTTCTCAGCTGGAAGACGGCAGAGCTGGTTGTAAATTATGACATTGGCAACAGTAAAAGAGTGCTTCTTCTTACAGAGCTGTAAAACATTCGCTGTGGAAAATATGTCATTTTTGTATCTCAGGGAAATGTGAAGAAGTTGTGTGTGCATAGTTTGTACAATAACTGCATAATGTGTAAGTAATGTTCTGGAAAGTTTGGTGTTGTAAAGCAATTGGGTCCATCTTAAATTACGCTAGTATCATGTAATGTTAGGGCTGGGTAATGTACCTTATCCTATCATGGCTTTTTGTTTTGTCTGGTGATTTTGTAAAACTATGGCATCATCACAATACATATTTGAATCGGGAAATAACTTTTGCATACTTGAATTGGCTCATGAAAGTATATAATGATCACTGTAGTTCCTTGTGTGTGGCACTAGCTGTAACTTTGGTCAATATTAGTCTCAAAAAGTTATAAAGAAGAAGAATTGAGCTAAAATTGAAAATAACATATAAATTACTATCACCTGGCTTTAGATAAATATCCTACTTTTGTGCAGTCCTGTAAAATCACAGTGGCATGTACATCCAAATCAAAATCCACAACTTTTTAGCAAGTATATGCCCCACCTTATTAACCTGGGATGGGTTCATTTTGTTCAGGGGTAAATGCTTTATTTACTCACATCTTCTAGAGTTTTAATAATACAGGTACTACCTAGATCAAGTTGGTGTTCTGTCCCATGACAAGACCAAAGCTGGCAAAACACCCTGTTTGGTGCAATTACTTTCAGTGTGCAGTAAACCTATGACAGCTTAACAAAAAAATTTCAATATTCCTGGGCATATTAGAATGGCCTACTAGATCTGCAGATTACATTTCAAATAAATGAGTCTTTATTCAATTGTGAGGCAGCCATGTATGAATTGTGTGTTTACCAATATAATCTAAACATACCAGAGTATACTAAAATACTGCCACACTCATATAGGCTCTTAAAGTATCTCTTTCCCAGTTGATGAGTAAAACATGCCTGTCTGATCATTACCTGGACCTCTTCCCTAGAAATGTCTCAGCACCCCTGATGGCTGGCAGCCTATAAGGTGTCACATTCACATCTCAATTCAGCGTAGTTCATCTTTTTGATCTACCTGATCCACCCGCTGTCTGTCTGACACACACCTGGCCTGATTTAGTGCACTACAGACACCCAACACTCCCCTATCTCATGGACAAGGTCGCGTGAGGTTGAGGAAGCACTCCACGTCTAGACTTTGCAATGGTCCAAGACGACGGGGATAGTGTCTGCTTTCTGGTTAACAGAATATTTTACAGCCTTTAGAGTGGTAATGGCTTGTCAGGGACGTATTGGACAGCATCCTAGCATATGATTTTACACTTTCATTTTGCCTCAGACACTTTATATTTACCATATAATCATTAGACCCACAGGCCTTATACAAGATGGAATGGGATTTTACACTTTCCCTAACCTCGGGACATTCCTTGGAAGGAAAGTGTAAATTGCTTAATGCAGCTTGACTTTTCATGTTTTTTTCAAAATATTGGCTGTTCCAATGTGCCTCTTATATTCTTCTGTGTTACATTAGCCAATTAAGCTAATAAGTTTGTTTTGCACAATTTTACTGGTGTTAATAAATCAGTAAATGACATTTACACTGACTCGAATGTGGCAATATATTCACGTTTTAGATCAACCATGCTACATGATTTGGGTCACTATGCTCTTGCTTAGCTTGAAACAGCCAAAGCCAGAAACATTTCAAGATTGACTGCTGTAGTTTATGATGCGTTTACCTGCCCTGATTTTCTGACTGTTATTTATCTTTTTTGTATGTGTGTGTCACTATTTTCACTACTAGTAAATTATTTGAGATGAGAAACATTAAACATTAATAGCAAATAGCCAAACCAGCAAAAAGTGGAGTTTGCATGATCTTCAAGTTGGATTTTTTTCTATAAATCATTTATTGAGCTATAAGCAAAGTTTCAAGTATGCTCTGTGTGTAAATGCACTGACTTTGGGTTGTATTATATTGCAGCTATTTCTGATAATCCATAGTGTATGATGAATATTGCTTTTTTTACAACATGCAAAGGCCCTCCAACACTATGTCTGTTTTTGAACCAATAGTCCCCAGCAGATGTGGCTTATTGACATGATAACAAAGGGTGGGAGAACAATCGTAAACTTGAATCGGAGCTGGACACATCTGTTCAGTGTCTTCTGAGGGAAGGGTTCTGAGGGTTTAGTCACTTTGTAATTTCCATATTTTTACATTTTTAGTATCAGCGTCGACGTGTTTAACCATTGTGTGGCTGGACCGAGAACAAAAAAGTTGTAGGCAGCCGAAACATGACCTTAACAATTCTGGCAAACGGCGCTTCCATTGGCTTTGTTTGCGAAAGATATATCACATGATAAAAATCCCTCCATACTGCGCTCCGAGTGTGGTGTTTCCAGATTTATCTTCTTTGGAGCGGGTTTTGGAAAACATCCATTTTTCCTGAGTATCAACACATTGGCTTATAGCACAGATGGATGGTCGCAACAGAGGGGAAAGACGAGTTTTAGAAATTTATCAGGATTAGGCTGGAGACAAAACGTTGCGATAAAAGTAAAGAGATAAGAAAAGGCTGGAGCAAGACGAGTGAAGCGACAGCCAAATAAAAGTGAAATAGAGCGAAAGGAGTACGCATTCAAAGTAAGTGGCCGGCTCTCGGAGTTGGATGGGTCGATAGATATGAGCAGGAGGCCGTGGCCTGGCTGCTGTTATAATTGAGTCTGGTCAGCAGTGGTGTGAAAAGCGCCAAGGAAGCAGAAAATAGCCATAACTCAATGAAACTGTGGCTGTGAGATTTACAAGGTGTGTGATCAACAACAGATTGCTCCATATCTGACGCCTGCATTGGGGCGAGAAGCTTTCGGACTCCGGAGGACAGAGGAGAGGCACCTTGTAAATTGTAAATATGTGTAGGCATGCCACGAGGTTGACATTTGCCGTCACCACCACTGGAGCAACTGGTTCAGCCATCTGGGTTCAGAGAAAAGCACTCGGTTTACTAGAAGCTTTGTGTGTTGCTATAGTTCCAAATAATAGTATAGTATAGTAAAATAGTAGTAATGGGCGATGCTGTGGTACCTATGATTGATATTGATTGATTGAAAATTGGTGCCAATCCAGGCCCTTTATCTAGATCAGTGGATCGGTAAATGTGGCCGATACTGGAGCCGATATCATTTATTATACTTTATCCTAGGTAAACAGTGAAGCAAATTACATTATATTACTCTGTAAGACATTTTTAGGGCCATCTGGTCTTAGTTATTACCGACGCCAGGAGGATATGTGATCGCCTCCGTTGGCGTGTGTTCGTGCGTGCGTGTCTGTGATCAAGATAACGCAAAAACTACTGCACGGATTTGGATGAAGGTCAGGACTGGTTTAAGGAAGAGGTGATTAAAATTGGGTACATCTGCGATGAATATTAATTAAGTTATTAATTAATTAAGCTTAAACTTTTAAATGCTATAACTCAAACAGTTT
>JAVQKG010274766.1:0-10203 GCA_036025885.1 Hypseleotris bucephala
AGGCGACGCTGAGGCCTGGAAAGAAGATGCACTTTAGAGCAAGGCCATAATAATAGGAAATCTACTGTATACATTCACAATAACTAACCATTCTCCATTAAAGAAACTTGTATCTCCAGCAGACATCAGCGACACATCCATAGAGTTCTGAAAGCTGCAATACATTACAAAAAAGGCTTTAGGACTGTTGTCTTCTTTCACATTATACAAAACTATGTATTGATGTGTGTGGTAAGGTATGAGTGTTTTACCTTGATTCCAGGTCTCTCTGATAAGGGGACGATGAGAGCATAAGAGGTGAAGATCCTCTGGAATACATCTATACAAACAGACACATTACTACAGGATGGGTCTATGTGCTAAGTGGTAATTACTCTGTGCGGTGTCTGCCTTCATTTACCTAGTTGTACCTCTATGTGAAGTGGCTACAGTAAGAACAGTAAATGAGATTTTGTCATGGGGCATATGGGTACATGTGGTCAATGTTGTGTCTACATTCAAACATGCAATCTTGCATTACAGCTATGTTGGTCGTAGTAAGGTTAGTGAGGTCTTAGTCGAGGTGAGGTCTTAGTTGACTAAAATGGTATTAGTCAATTAGATGCATTCACTCTAATTTAATATCAACTGATCACAATTTTATTTTATGCAGGGTAGCTGCATAACTATATATTTTGTTACTAAACTGATTTGACATCACTTGTTTATGTTACACTCCTACACTTCACAATACTGTCGATTAATCATTCTGCTGGGCATGACTTTAGTCCACTAACAATTTCTCTGGTTGGCTACAGCCCTACAGCTATGCATTAATAAACACAATTATTTTCCAAACTGTCAAATCCAAATGTGGACCATATTACATAACTACAAAAAAACACAAAAAGCAAGCCAAATAAATAGTGAGTGCTGTCAAAGTTTTGATTGTAATACTGTATAAAAGTCAAAAGTTTGTGTAAATGTAAAATATTTGGTGTCTGGTACCTCAGATGAGCGGACGATGTCAGAGTGGGCTTTGTGCGTGATGGCCCTGAGTTTTGGACTGCAGCTCAGCTCCTCCTCACTGCTGCCTGCTCAACACATTTCAGAACAAATTTACTATGTTTCTGTTAGTCCTTATTTTCTGTTATTACAAAATACTATCCCTTACCCAATGCAAGCCCCATCATCTCTCTCATCTTTCTGTACTGAGTGAGTAGTAGGGTCAGCTCTTCTATTCGCCGATCCTGTCAACAGAACAATTACACATTATTAGTTTTTTATTTACTGTTGCAAACATAGCCAAATAGTCAATACAGTACCTTTTCATCATTGGATGCTAAAAGCGTCTCCATGCCGACCTTCAGCCTCTGGTATTCATGGTCTAAAACGAAATATTAATTGTTTTTCATTGTTTGTTTCAATGTGTCAAGATCATTAAACAGGTGACCGGTGCATGATGGGAAACTGGCGACAGATGTGACAGCCATGCTAATACGAGAAAACAGGCAAAACTAATGACCAATGACAGCATGCAACAATATTCCCTAGAAAAGACTGGATATTGGAAGGTAATATTAATGTCTAAAAGAGTCAAGATTGTTACAAGACAAGATGAATTTATTCTAACTTCATTATAATTTTGGAGACAGGAATCATGGGCTAACATGACAAGGGCTGACCAAATTGCTCCATGATGAAAATTAAATTGGGTAACTAATCCGCAATTACAATTACTATACAAGAGAGAGTTGTATTTTACTTACAGGTTTTGGTAACAGTCTTGTATTAAACATTTATTACTACTTTACCATTGGCTTTGATAGATTTTTACTTTGAATTTAAATAGGATATTGCAGGACATGACTATTCATTTCCTGCAGGCTCATTCATGCAAGTTGGACTGTTTCAGAAGCATGCACAAATAAATGAGATGCAACGTTTTATTCCTGGGCTTGAGTAAAAATAAGGACATGCACAGTAAAAAAGCAGCTGTGGAGACATCGCCAAAGCAAACGCATTGCCATATATGGAAATTTTTTATGATACCATAGACAAATATGACAAGAGACAACTCTGGATGTAAACTCTAAAGATGTAAACTTTAAAGATATTAAATATTTAAAATTCGAGATTTAACAAAGGCAGAGATGTTTGTTTGAAATGTTTCCAGAGCTGAGCATGCCTTACATTTGTTAATGAGTTGCTTGATATACACCTCCTCTACAGCAGAGGGTGTCATAGAGGCATAGATAAGAATTGCACAAAGAGAGACAGGTGTGTTAGATGTTACAGTTATCTCAAGTGATGTACATTTACTGTTGAAAATAAGGGCCTACCTCGCTCTGCGTTGTCATTGGCCGAGCTGCCTCTGGCCAACAGCTGTGTTTGTAAACACTCGATCTCAGCGTCTTTGGAGGCTACAAGCTGCTGCAGGTCTGAGATTTCAGCCTGTGGAATAATATACAGTTTAAATTTAAAGTACTTGTATGGTCAAAAGATGGAAGGAGAATATGGAGAATTTTATACTGAGGTTTGTGGATGATCATACATTGACACTGTATGAAAACTGTACAGAGATACAATTCATACATTGATGTGGAGAAGATATGGATTTTTGATGTCTGTAATGTTGTACTTAGGACCATACAATGACAAACAAAACATAAGACAGAAACATTTTGAACACGGCAAAGCAAAAACAGGTACAAACCAGACAAGCACTTTATGAAGCCAAAAATAAACAAACCAGTAGCTCAAAATATGCCCATTAACACAATGGAGCTTTTCCAGTAGTAAATTATGCACACTTACAGCTTCCTATTCTTAAAACCCCATTTAAAAACTTACTATGCTTTATTCTATAATACTTTTAAAATCGATTTCTTGCAGAATGCCCTTCTTTGCCTCTCAACATGTTTTGTGCATTATCCAAATAGAAAGGTTTACAACTGTAGCTTGTTACTGAACACACTCTGTTGCACTACATCAGAGCTCAGGAATGACCCGACATGAGCCCAGCCCAGTCTTCAGAGGATCTATATGAACTGAACTAAAGGGATTTTCCAAACCAAGTAAAGGAGCCAGAGCTAAATACCATCAGTTTATGGCAATTAAATACTCAGAAAGTGCTCCCTGGTGACTTGTGACTAAAACAGCTGAAGGCTTTTAGACCCACTCTTACTACTTTTCATTCTCTCTCATTAATTCACATGATACTTTTTCATCTATTTTTGTTTTGGCTGAGGGCTACTTTTTGATGGAAACAACTAGACCTGAACAAAGACAAGGCAAATTACAATTTTTTTTTTTTATCCTCATAACTTTGAATTTTTTAATATCTCTGACTCACATAGGTTTTGAACATCCACCAATGAGAATGAAAAATGTGTTTCAGGACATCTACTGAGCTGACTCAGAGACAGATAAAGCTACCTAATAAAGCAGCTGCAGGACCTACAGTTGCAGATGACAGGTGCCTGTAAGGACCAAACAAAGGAGCTATGTTTAAAATGCTCACTCAACGGCTCCTTCAGCTGCTTAACATTAGCCCTGAGGGACCAACAGAAAATGTCCACTACAGTGACAGTTTACTATGAGATGGAGTTTAAAAGTTATAACCAACGTTTTGAAAGAAATAGAAAAGTATGACAAATTTGCAATTTAGCAATGTATTCATGTTGCTAAGGATGTTTTGATAACCAACTGATGAATTGTGACCCAAGAGAGGCTCACAAGAAGGTTCAATGTGTATGTAGCTTCAATGAATTGTAAATTTGAAGTTGCTATCAATAATTTACCCCAACAACACATTCAAACATTTTTTTCCCATGTCAACTTTTTTTTTCTATTTTCCTGACTATTGATTAATAGAGATGCAAGCACAAAATGTCAAATATGGATATAGGCACAAGTCTGATGGACAAGACAAGGGTTGCACCACGACTGAATGAGACCACTGAGAGTATGGGAGGAGGTGGTGGGGGCATTAATGGGGGGCACCTGCGCACTCCTCCAGCGCTCCTCCCACTGCTGCTTCTCCAGCTGCGTGTGCTCCACAGTCAGCTTCAGGCCCGACAGCTGGCTCATGAGCGACTGGTAACACACATGCAGAGAGGAGGAGATGGACAGCTACAGCACAAACAGGAAGAGCCCAAAGACCAGAGGGTTAGAAAGAAGAGAGGGGAGGCAGTAAGCACACAGGAAGCCATGACAGGGTTAAGTAGTAAATATGTTAGCATTTAGTAGTGAGCAAATTAATATAACACACCAGCCATCAAATAAAAAATATGTCAAGTCAAGTCAAGTTGGAAGTGAAATTACTGTACAACCCACTCTTTATACTTGAATATATTGTGACACTTATATCATTATGCCACAATCAGAAATCTGACAATTCATTGAACCATCAGTAACCAGTACCTGATATGGTGTGAAAAGAATAGTTTACTGTAAATGTTTTGTTTGTGTTTAGCATGTTATATCCCACACAGTGAATCGTGTTAAGGATTAGTGATAAAACACATTAAACAGCTGATAGAAGCAGTACCTTGGTGACCCTCAGTTTCCTCTCGTACTGATTCTTCTCTGTCTCCAGCTCGTCTACTCTGCTTTTTAACTTCTTTATCTCCTGGAGCAAATCCTGTAGCATACACAAAAACACAAAACTAGACTTAGAAATGCTGACAAATTCACAGAGCAGCAAGGCATGCCTGCTGCTCTGGACATCAACAGTTTAGATTTAGTTGTAAACCAGCAGAAATCAGGTCCACATGCCAACGCTGAGAGGGCGAGGGGCTAAAATGGACACCACAGCGTGCAGTTATCAACAACCTGAAGAAGACAACATCTGCAAGCCATCCACCAACACCTTTTGTCCCAATTGGTTATTATTACAACACACAAGTTCAACAGTACAGTGCAGCACAAACATGAGTTGCCCACCTGAGTGAAGGAAGAAACACACTTGAAATAATGTTAGTAAAGGGAGGACCCACAAACGTGCACACAACATCAAATCCACAATTATCAGACTTGTGTAGACCAGGGTTGGACAGGTTTTCCAAATACTTCACTGTAGGATACAAGCACTTAGTTTGATGGATTCAAATTCTTAAGGCTGTGAGGAAAGGATTGTTAAGTAAAGCCAGATGCTAAGTTAATTGAATATGCCCTGCATATGTGTCCTTGGACATAAGTGGTGTTTGCTGGTGAACCCTTAACCGTAAGCCTAAAGTGAACAGTAATGAGATCTGGACACTCACACTGTGAATCTGTCATTTATCAAATAATCATGGCTTTATTGGACAGATTTACAGAGCAGATTTATTACCTTGTACCTTGTATTGCAAAACAAGGTTGACGAATAAACAACAAACTAAAAACGATTAAGTACATTATTTTGTGTTATAATGTATTTAGATTCAGGGTAAAAGACCAAAATCACAATATCATCAAAGCAATACTAATTTCTCTTCATTGTAAAACATATAACTGCACTGACTTTTAAAAAATTACTCTTGTTGAGTTTACTGGTAAAGGAAAATGGGTCCTGTACACCTGTAAAGGCTTTATTAATAAACTCATGGCTGTAGCCTGTATAGAAGTATTTGAAAAACCCATTCAAACAAATAGAGCATGAAGAAGGTCCATCAGCTGCCCACAGCCTGCAGTAAGACTGTAGATACAGGGTTATAGAAGTTAGTGTGATTCGGTGGAGACGTCCAGTACCGGCTGGTGTGGACTGTTAGAGGGGGGAGAAGGAGGAGGAGAGGGAGTCTCCCTACGTGAACGCTCTGAGCTCCGCTGATGCTCCTAGGCTCGGAGAAGGACAGGCTGTGGCCCCTGTGAGGACCAGGACCGGGGGCCTGTCTCGACTCCCGCTCCTCAAGGGCCCGCTTCTCCTTGATCCTGCAGCTGATCTCCTCCTGAAACCTGCACATCTGCTCCTGTAGGTCACTGATCAGGTTCACCACACACTGGACCAACAGGCAGGACCACGGGCAGAGAGAGACCAGACATTTTGGTTTATTTTAGTGTATCTTAAAAGGTTGTCCTAGTAGTACTTACAAATGGGAAACATAAGTTGCATACACGAAAAATCTTTCATTGTCTCAGTTTACTTATGAAATATGGCCATTCAACTACCACAGTCTACATTGATACGATTTAAGATACCTCAAATACAATGTAGTATGTGTAGATTAAAGCAGATAGATGTATTTTTTGCGATAAGCTAAAAAAATAGCATCTTGAAATGTGAAATAGTCCACGGGAGTTGAATGCACATATTTCTAGTTGGACTAATCTACTTAAACTGAGACAATGAAAGATTTTTTGTGTCATTGATTACTGCACAATTTGCAAACAGAGAGCCTCGTTTTACTTCAGCGTACAGGCATTCATACATTAGTATTTCGACAGACACCAATACTAACTACTAACTACAGTTGATGAAGCTTGAGTTACTACCACTACAATGTATCGTAGAGAGTCTAGTGAAGGACTAGTGATGTTGAAGTTTATGAAATTAATGACGATAGAGCACTAAAAAAGTATGATTTTGAAGATTCTAGTACAAGAACCATTTGCAGATCAAATTTCTTTAACAAGGGAGATTTGCGTGAAGGAGACTTTGGTCCAGTCCTAGACTCCTGATGCATTTCTTCTGTCAGCAC
This sequence comes from Hypseleotris bucephala, assembly GCA_036025885.1. Taxonomy (NCBI): domain Eukaryota; kingdom Metazoa; phylum Chordata; class Actinopteri; order Gobiiformes; family Eleotridae; genus Hypseleotris; species Hypseleotris bucephala. The sequence goes on from JAVQKG010274766.1 coordinate 6,660, forward strand.
AATAAGCCCTCTACAGCTGGTATGTCATGGCCCTGCCCTACGGTCCATGGTTGTTATAACACACTTGAATTCCAGCCAAAAGTGGAACGACCAGAAACGGCACTGTGACCCAAAATTAAGCCCCAACAGGAAGTGAAGTTATGAGGGTAGATACTCCTACTGTATGCAAACTCCACATTACAGACATTTTTTGGTTTTTATAGGATAACTTAATGGGTAAAAGTCACTGCATCTTATCTAGACTATGAGTAGTGCAGTGGGACTGGGGTTAGTGGCATGCCATTGGTTGTTTTCATATTATCTGGAGTATGAAGGGTCATCACCTCTCTGTTGGGAATGCTTATGAAAAGATGAACTTGAACAATGTCAAACAGCGGCTTTGGCAAGAATGAAAAACAAACTAGACACCCATAGAGAGCTCAAATCTCTGCTAATGCGATCGGCCTGTCTTATAATGGTAAACATAGTGACAAGACCTGGAGTTCAGGAATACAGTTAATGCTGTATCTTTGGAGTTACATATTTTTCTTAATACAAAAATGGTGCAGAATCATATTAAAAACCACCAACGATTTCTATTGACAAGTTACAGTATATTAATCACACCATAGCACTCACAGAAAGAAAATGTAATGAAAACCTAGATCAACTTTAATCTGACGTAAATCTTTTATGTTTATTTGTTGTTTTAACTAAAAAATAAAGCACATACAACTCAAAGCAGAGTAGATAGAACTAATAATAATCAATTCTTACTGCTGCCATGTAAAAAAAGTGGCTGTACATCATATGGAAGCAGTTCCTGAAAAGCAGATGGTGACAGTGAGGGGTGAGGGGGTGTGTCTTGGAGGTGAAAGTGCCTGGTTTAGAGGAATGTCGGGTGGATGCCTGTGATTCCTGCTGCAGCCCAACGGAGCCGAGCAGCTGTCCCCAAACACTACACACACAACACACATTACCCACACAACATACTATAGACATGTGAAATGTGTGTGTGTTTTTGTGTCACCAGTTTGTGTCTAATGCTGTAACAAGGCTTATTGCAGCTTGGCACTAACCTGTTTGTAGATCATAGTTTGTATACAGGGTTGGTATACCAGGTGCACCACCATCTGAATTTGGTCTAGCTGCTTATCTTCTCCAAATTACCACTTACTACACACAAGGCTATACACTTTTTAACAACTGAAGTGCAAACAAGATTCAACAAGATTATTTTTCAATGAAATATGTATGTTGAATTTCTAAACCCAGCCAGTTATTGCTGTAATGGTAGAGCAATAACAGTAGATTGACTATTATAAACTAGGCCTATGTTTCTTCCACTAATAAAACCCGGTGTCAGAACTGTGGTGAATGGCGCAAGAAAATATTGCAATAAACATTAATCAATGCGCACTAAAATGCCATCTTCCTTTAAAATCATCAGAGAAAATAGATGAGCAATGCTAGTCTGTGTTGCAGTCCCCTTAAGGCTGGCAGATATGCTTTGCTACAGTGCATGCCGCTTAGTTGAATTCAGAACACTGAATAACCTTGTTTATTTTAGATGTGTATGTAACAACTGCCAAAACAAATTCACGCATTATGATAGTAGCACAACACCTCAGACCACTTGTCTGGAATATCACAAAATGCCAGAATCTGCACTTTCTTTGTCCCACACATTCACATGGAAGCACCTTTCAGGATCCAAAACAACATCGTCCACCCCACTTCCTGTCAGTTGTGATTATTATCACTGTGTCTGATATTGTCCGCCTCCTTGTCCTTTGTCCCGTCCTTTCCTGCTCCTGTCTGCTCCTCTGATCCTTATCATCAGTGTTGGGGTAGTTACTCAAAAAAAGATATATATTACACATTACTAGTTACTTTTTGAAAAAGTAATATATTACACTTAGTTACTCATTTTTGAAAGTAACTAAGTTACACTACTTAGTTACTCCAAAAAAATCGTCTCTTTAAAAATGGCTGATATGGAAAATTTCACATAGACCTAATGCCTTAACCTGATAGTAGGCTATAGTCTACAATTAATTCAGGCTACATTTATCTCCTTATTTTATGCAGGCTTCCATCAGGGTTTCATCTGCATTTATTTAAAAAGGACCAACAACACGGCACCTTTTCTCCTTAAATACGTTCACCGTTCCCTGTTGCAAGTGCGGACTCATATATTATCACATCAGGGAAGTCCCAGGCAACAGCCAACCACGGACACGTGTAGTCAACTTCATAACATGCTTTATTTCACTTATTTTAAAGTTCGTCCATTGTTTATATCAAAGCAGTGCGCTCTTCCCGGTGTCACGCACTGAGGCCAGGTGCCGCTCAGACGCAGCCCGCTAAAGAGGAGAGGGTGATCCGTGGTGCACGCAGCCCTAGGAGGAGGGAAGGCAGGAGGAGGGAAAGCAGACGGAGCGAGTGAAATAAACGTCCGTGTGTCAGCGCTGTAGGATATTTATGTCAGACAGACGGAGCGGAAAGTAATGAGTAACGAGAATAACATGAGGTTAGTAACTAGTAATATATTACAGGCATATTCAAAGTAATGCGTTACACTACTTTGTTACTAACTTACTTTGTAACGCGTTACACCCAACACTGACCTGGACTAAACCAGGAATAAACCAGGTCTAAACCAGGACTAAACCAGGACTAAACCAGGAATAAACCAGGTCTAAACCAGGACTAAACCAGGACTACACCAGGTCTAAACCACGACTAAACCAGGTCTAAACCAGGACTAAACCAGGACTAAACCAGGACTAAACCAGGACTACACCAGGTCTAAACCAGTTCTAAACCACGACTAAACCAGGTCTAAACCAGGACTAAACCAGGACTAAACCAGGACTACACCAGGTCTAAACCAGTTCCAAACCACGACTAAACCAGGTCTAAACCAGGACTAAATCATATCTAGATTACACCTACAATAAAAACCTTCATTCAATGACTCTAAAATAATCAAATCTAAAAATAAGATCTATTTAGTCCCCTCTTGGTTTCCTGTGTGAGTCACGGCGTTGGTCTGAGACAGATGGAGGAGACGCAGCATCAGGAACATTCATTTACTATTAACAACATTATTATTAGCTCTGTATTAGCATCGCAACAAAAACGCTAATTCAATGTGTTCTTAAAGACAGGAAGTGACTCATTCATTCAGTCTAATGCTACTATGGGCCTGAGGCGGGTTATATACACTACTATGGGCCTGAGGCGGTTAGTCTGACACTACTATGGGCCTGAGGCAGGTTAGTCTGACGCTACTATGGGCCTGAGGCGGGTTAGTCTGACGCTACTATGGGCCTGAGGCGGGTTATATACACTACTATGGGCCTGAGGCAGTTAGTCTGACACTACTATGAGCCTGAGGCGGGTTAGTTACACTCCTATGGGCCTGAGGCGGGTTAGTTTGACACTACTATGGGCCTGAGGCCGGTTATATACACTACTATGGGCCTGAGGCGGTTAGTCTGGCACTACTATGGGCCTGAGGCGGGTTAGTCTGAGAACACTATGGGCCTGAGGCGGGTTA
>JAVQKG010274768.1:0-10878 GCA_036025885.1 Hypseleotris bucephala
TGTTGCTAATAAAATTGTAGAAAACCCATGACTTTGTTATTACTCTTCTTTCATAACATGACAAACTGGTGACATGACAACAAAGGGTTTGTTTTTATATTTTAATGCTCATTTGGAGAAATCCCTGCAGTTTTGCACATGTTCACTGATCTGTTCATACTTTTTGGCAAAGCAGTATTGCCTGCAGTTTTCTAAAGCAGTCTGTGACATGAAACCTGTATCTGCTGAAATAGGCCTGAAGTTGGGTACACTCTGGACTATGGATATTTAGTCGCAGGGCATGCATTTAGACACACAGACAACTTTCCACAGATCTATTGCCTAGGCATTTTAAGAGTTACTAATTCCTCTTACACTTGGCTGCAGTCAACCATGCAGCAGCAGTGGTGCAGTGGTTAAGTGTATGCCCTGCATATAGCTGGTTTGAATCCTCACCCGAGCATATATTGCTTTTGTGTCCCTGAGCAACATAATCATCCTTGTTCTAACCTTAACCACTCAACCACTGTGCAGAATTCAATCAAAACCACCCAGAAATCAGTCTTAGGAACATGTAAGCAAGCACTTTAAAAAGGATGTTTGACACACAAGAAGACAAGATGGTGGATTTGAAAAAAAAAAAGTTTCAGAACGGCTCCAATCTGAAATAGGAAACACTAATAGCTTATGTGTGAGTCAGAGTGCCAGGAGGAGTATTCTCACAATAAAATAAAATCAAACCATTTTACTTTTGGTTATAGATAGAGGCAGTTATTAGATGGATGAGTCAGAGCAAATGAATGAGTAACACAGTCACAAAACCACAGTGTATACAAACAGATGGAGGAGCACTGGAACCCATCTCAAACTGAGGCTGCCTTGGCAAACACCAGAATGTTTTTATGGCTATTAGAGATTCTTTTTGATGTGGTTTGGTTTAACTGGATTATGAAAGCATTTAACATTTTTAACACCTCTTACTCTGAAAAAAAGTGTTGTCATGGTGAGATGGTGTATTGCTTTTTATTGGCTTAATGCAAAACCCTCAACCTACACACATTCTAAATGATATGAATATGTGAAATAGTCCATTTTAGTTGAATATCATTTTTTAGTTGTTTCTACTCAGAATTTGCTTGTGAATGATAATTCACAATTTGTCAGTTGAGCATCGATTGACTTTTTTGCACAGTGATTATGCACATATTTTTGCTGCCTAATTGTGTGGAGCCTAGTGACTGACTGCTCTCCATTTCTGTGCAGACTTGATGAGGTCTTTGCTGTCTAAGCCTGTGAAATGCAAAAGTGTTTGCTCAAGCCGTGTGAATTATTTAGAGGCATAATCGCTTCCAGAGTAAGCAGCATGGCCTTTCGAGGTGTATCGATGTTTTATGACATGCTTTGAATCATTGCCATGGTCTGTGAGCCCTCTGTAGCAGTATTCCTCCTCTCTGTCTGCTGCAGCACACAGACACATTAAGGCATTTTCTTATAGTGTTGTGGGCCACTCCCTTAACTCTATAGGCACTAAGGTTTGTGAATGACTAGTTTATCATTTCTGTAGGTACAATTTAGATAATGTACAGATCCTTAAAAGCCAGATACTGGATACAAATTTGGATAAATGTTTTAATATGGGCGCTATGGAATATTAAGGTACAGTAAACTGGCAGGTCGAAGGTAGGTGGTTTGATTCCGACTAAAAAATGTAAATGCTGCAGTTGTGTCCTTGGGCAAGACACCTACATTGAATATGTATGATATGTGGTTGTGTGATTCGTGTTGGTAGGAGGGTTCGTAGCCACAAAATGTCCACCATGTCTCTGTCAGTGTGCCCCAGGGCAGCTGTGGCTACCAAGGTATAACCAGTGTGACTGTTGAGTGAATCAATAATGCAACAGTAAAGTGACTATAAATATGATGGAATATTATAATGGTTTGAGGCTGCAACATTCCACGTAACTCAGCTTCCTTAATAAAACCCCAGACATCTATTAGTACAGACTCCCTTAATTACTCATACTGCATCACTGCTCATTCTTATTCCCAGTCACAAGGCCACTACCATCACAACCCTGTGTATTCTTGTGAAATTGCCTAAAGTCTGAATTTTTGATTTTCCAACTGTGGCATGTCGAGGGTTAACTAAACTAAAATTAATACTGTAAATAAAATAAACCAGCAACGCCACTGGGTGTAATGGCCCCAGAACCAATATGTTTAGCTTTAGATAAGACACACAGGTAAGTTGAATTAATTGGACCAGAGACAGTGTTTAGAAATAGCCTATAGCCTACTTTACATTTATTTTATAATAATTTAATTTAAAAAGCGTCAAGTGACAATAAAAGGTTTGTTGTAAAGTGCTTGGGTTCACAATAAATAGTACAGTTAGAGGCCATTTGAATCCACACAAAACAGTAGGCTACGACAATGGTTCAACAGGTCTCAGCTTGAGGAGTACTTTTCATGGAGGAGGAGCGAGAGGAGGCTGGGGCGTCGGACCCTAAAGGATCAGACAACACTTAGCCTAACTGCATATTTAACTACAGTAATACACACCAATTGGAACCGAACATGCCGTAAGTGGTTCCTTAAGCATGGCTTGTGGAACGCCGTTTCACAAAAATAGCCACTCACGCTACGGCCAACCAGAGCCACCAGACAGCAGCATACTTCAATAAGGGAACAGACACGCTAAACACAACAAAAGTTTAGACACTTTCTCATACAGAACTCAACTAACTCCAAACAACCGAACTCACCAGAGGAGCAACGGAGACATGTCATGCCTAATCTGCCCAGCTGGGCGCACCCCAGCAAAACACGGCGACGGAAGTGAGGTCAAAGGTGAGAGAGAGATTAGGGTAACCAACACCCCCGCTTTATAGGATCAGGCCCATAGAGTATTGGCTAATAACCATAGGCATACTGCCACACAACCACTGTTTGTGTAGCCTATCTAAACAGTAGGCTAAATAAGTAATGATTTCCAAGTCCGAACATGTTCTGCATACCCCAATAGCATTGCTCCTGGATGCATTTACCTGATTTTCTTTCACCTGTGTCCACTTATGTTTCACTTCTCCCTGTGTTTTAAGAGATAAGCCCCCTCCTCTGTTTTATTGTTTTGCTGGGAGACATGCCCAATGGACCAGAGAGGACTGCAGCCACACTCACTGGCCACTTTTTGAGGTAAGGAAGCCAATTCTGTTGTATGTAGCCATTTGGGAATATATATTCAGTAGTGACATGCTTAAGTTCAGACCAGGCAATAGAGGGAGGAGATTTAGGTGACTTTGGGAAGGCTTGGTTGTAGGCACAAGGTGGAACATTGTAACTAGGCTATTTCAGAAATATATGATCTAGGGTTTTTTGGAAAATGGTTTGAAAAGAGTGGGCCACATTGGGACTGGGGGCAACATCTGACATTTCGCTTTGTTATAGGCTAATAGATTTAGTGCTAGGCTATATAGCCTACTATTGTATTTCTAGCCCTAAAGCATGCATGTTAATTGTGGACTATTAAGCTATAGTGTAAAAGTCATACTACATCATCTTAAAAAATGGCTAGAAAATTGTATATCGCCAAAAAGTAGTAGTCTGACTGGGTCTGAATGAGTCAAAATACCGGTAGACATTACCAGAATGGACTAGAAGCCTCATCACACTATATTGGTATGTTGTCGCCATCTTGTGGTGTACTAAAGACAGTGACAAGTGCATAAGAAAACAATATGGAAAAAGTTACATTTCTATTCTGTAGTAATTTACAGTTTCCAATAAAAATTCGACAGTAAAAATATGGTACAAAAGAAACGCATAGAAAAAAAAGGGTTCGGGTATGCTAACAGGCTACATGCGTGAAATAAAAACAAACTTTCAGCTGTCTTCTTAGCCATCTTATTCTTTACTAATTTTCTTTAATTTTTCTTTAGTTTTCAACTAACATTCTTTACTAATATTAATATTTATTTGTCCATTTGATTTATTAAAACAATTTTAAACGTCTCCAGTCACTTCCGCTTTCCATTGCTCAAGAACCAATCAAAACTCTGTCGTGTACCGCGAAATATTAAACACTTCCTGTTTACCTTAGTGGTGTATTTACCATGGATCTATTATTATAAAATACATCCATGGTATTTACTCATCTTAGTTTGTAATTAAATGCATATAAAACGCTTTTTGTCACACCAGACAGCATGGAGTCTACAGAAGATCACGTAAGCCCTTCAAAGGATCATATTCCTACAGCAGAGGGGAACGACGTGGGAAAAGGCATTCAAGGAAGGTACTGCAATTTATATAGCCTAATATCAGTGGTCACAGGGTGTTTTTAAAGCAATGTATTTGAATTACTATGTTGTTTTTATGTTTTTACCTACATTGCGTGTTGAAAACGTCTGTTGTCTGTAATGAAAAATATGTATATTACTTCTCTGCCCAGTGCCATCTACAGCAACATCAAATCAGTTAGTGGGATACCAGTGGTGTGACCCATACAAACTCTGTTTTTATGTTGCTAGAGGCCAAGACAATAATGGAGGGGTGACCACACTTTTTTTCTGAGGGCCATATTGTCAAAAGTATATACCAAAGCAGATTCCGTATTTCATAAAACCTCTTAACTGTAAATACTGCAGTTGTGTCCTTGCGCAAGACACCTACATTGCCTATGTATAAATGTGGTTGTGTGATTGGTGTTGGTAAGAGAGGTTGTAGCTGCAAAATGGCTGCAAAATGGCTGCCATGTCGCTGACAGTGTGCCCCAGGGCAGCTGTGGCTACCAAGATATACCACCAACAGCGTGGTTCATAATACCTCCAGACTGCAGCTTTAAAGGTATTCCCCTTAATATTCCAGTAGCGCATGTATTTACATGTATGTACACATGTATTTTTAGGACACCATACTCAAAGTTAAAGAAAGTGCACTCCAACTTCAAATCACCCGTAAGTTTACTTTTAATCAAAACCCTCTACTATTGACAGCTAGCATTCCTTTTACAGTCATTAGTGATCTTATGTTTGCTCCTCGTAGCTTCAAGTACCAGAGAGCAGCACTAAAGTTAGCCGTGAGGAGGAGGTGTCAGAGCTGAGAAGGAGACGAGATCAGCTGGACGCAGAGATAACCCAGCTGGAGGCGGAGTGAGTGCAGATGTGTTTATTCTGCCTTTATTTTTGTCTCGGGTCCACTTTAAAAAGAAAATGTAGACGTCCAGAGATGGGGTGAAATGTCATTGGGGTCGATGGCTGCGAGGTTTTTTGTGTTGTAAGATTAAGCAACTCTGCACTGTAATTCAGTTTTCTGTGTAATGAGTAGTTTTTGTCTATATAATTGTATTGAGTAAAATTATCATATTTTTTGTTTTTGGAGGGGTTACAGAGTGGAAGAGCTGGAGCGCCATATTGACATGCTGCATGAATACAATGATATCAAAGACATTGGACAAACTCTCCTTGGTCAAATTGGTAAGATTTTGTAAAACTGTCATCATGTAATTATCAGTTATCAGTTATTACAAGGACAGAACAATTGCCCTCACTCAAATGCCCCCACTACATCTGCACCTAAAATATGATTATAGCAGTTGTGAAGTAAACATTAGATCAAACTGTGAATTGAATGAGGTGTGTATCAGTCCCGCTGAGTCATAATTACAGCACTCAGCTCATTTCTGAGTCAGTGTGAATCCTCAGTAGTAGATGAGACATTAAAACATTATGGCTTTTTCACTGGGGTAGCTTCTAGGCAATTCTCAAAGAAGCCTCAATTGCTATGCTATGTGTAACTTATGGTGTACTGTCTACATAAATGCAATTAAACATTAAGACATTTACTCGTGATTAGTTTTTCCTGTTTGAATTCAACTGCATTTTTGTTACCCACCACTAGGGAGCATCGCAGTTTGGCCTTGATTATCTCCGGTAGTGTACATTTAGATCTCAATATTCATCAAGCATCCCAGTACTGAATGGACCAATGACAAACTATTTTTGTAGGACTGTATTTGATCTGTACTTTAGTTTTTTCGATCTTGACTTCTCTGTGGGTTCAGTAAAAAGTTAAAATGATAATTACCTCTCAGTGAATGGACATGGTGTTTCCTTCTAACACAATGGCCATCATTCAGTTGCACCAACACACAATCCCTGCATCTGTCTTGTCGCACAGATGCACACTTACAGTCACCCGTGCACAGTGTCAAATACAAACTCACTTATGCTATCTTGCTCTAGGTCCACTTTCTGCTCCATCACACACAGACACTTTTATGACATGTCCACACTATGTTATTCTGAGACATAATGGGCAGGCTGTTGGACACACAAGAAGTCAGGTCCCCCCCAGAAGAATGTGTCTTTGTCATTTATGGTCTCAAACAAATGCTTGAAAAATCTATTCTTTATTAATAATTGTAGTAATTAGTTTAATGTATGTAGGAAAAAATGTGGCATTAAGATTCATGCCTGAGGGTTTACTAAGCCCATATAAATTAAATCAACATTCAATAAATTTTGCCTGTCCTCTTCAATCAAATCAAATGTACCAATGTCAGATCTTTTTTTGTTTTAGTAAATTGTACTTTTTGCCTTTATTAAGAACTAGAAGCATTTAGCAAACTTTGTACAAATATCCCACAAATGCCACTATAAGAGATTAGCTGTTCTGTCTTCTTGTTCTGTCTGCTGTCATCTTGTATAATGTTTGAAAAGAAGTCTGGAGCCAGTGACCTCCATGCTTCAAACTGTAGTAACCTCCTCTTTTCTTTTTTTATTTGCAGCTGCTATGAGAGGAACCACCACACGAGATCTCTATAGCCACTTTGGACTTGAATTAGAAGACTGACTAAAAATGGACTTTGAAAATGGACACTAAGAACATTTGTGATCCACAGCTTCTCTGAGGTCATCTTTTGCAGAGAGAAGAATTACTGGATATACTCTCATGGCCGGTAGTGTTTGTTCTTAATAGAGTGTGCTTGTGTGCCCTTTTGCTGTTCAGAAAATTCAGTAAATAAATAAATAATAATAATAATGCATGGTACTTATACAGTGTTTTTCAGGACATGCTTTATAATTGCATTATTTATTCACTCCTCAGTTACACCCGGTGGTAGCAAGCTACTTGAGTGGCCAGAACTGCCCTGGGGCAGTCTGACAGAACGATGGCTGCCAGTATGTTCCTACGCCCTCTCTGACCACCACAAAATTACAGTCACACAACCCCTAATAAAACCTACTGACTTCCTGACTTGTCTTCTGGCAGTAGGGCAAGAGGTCAGGTCAGGGAGTGCCTCTAACACAGAGTGAGGATATTGGGCAACCCTTACACCTATTATGGTTTCCTGTCAGTTTTCAGGAAAGTTTTTTATGATTTTTTTATGAATTACGTAAATGTTTGGTTACCCACTTCCGTTTGACAAGCTCCTTTTGTTTTTTACTTGTATATCAGCTTTAGACAGAGACAACGCTAAAGCTATAGTATTTTGGGTGTGCCTTATCTGTCCAAGAAAAACTGATAAGGCACTTCACAGCCCTGACAGTATCAGTGAAGACCTGGTACTAACTTAACTGTGGTATCATCAGCAGGTAGTATATAAAAAGCTAAGTGTGTTCAAACTTTAATCGTTCTCCTGCAGGTTGAAGCTCACTTTACTTATCTTAATCTTTGCATTGCCTGTAATCTTCATCTCTAATCTCTGAAACATTAAATGCATAGGTCAATCAAGCATTCACAATAACATGTAAGTGCTGATCTAAGGGGTTTTTCAGTTGCCCTTTTTTGGGGGGTTTTTCATTGTGTGCGGAAATAACCGTTTGTAACCCATAGTAGCAGTGACCTACAGTTTATTTTACTGAACATGGTGTAATCTCTTGTGATGAAGCAATGTGTTCCATCACATGTCAGTAGTTACAGTAAACATTAGGATATGCAGCTTTTCTCCTTATGAATCTGACAATAGACACTTACATTTATAATTTGATGGAATTGAAAATATTTTAAGCTAACAAAATCTGCATGGAGCCCTATAGTTGATCTTTTTTTAATCATCTAGCTTATGTTCATTAGTATCCACTACTACGGATTGTTTAGGTGGAGGGTAATTCAATAAACAAATAGCTCTAGATGATTGTTTATGTATTGCCCATAGGTATTGCCACGTTTTTGGGTGTTACTGCTGTAGAGATGGAGTGTCCTCAGTAGTAACCTGCTCTTAAGAATGTTAAGGGGATGGGCATTCTTGGAAATTGCCTAGAGCTCACTGTAGGACTCCCCAATGGTTTAATTTAAGGGATTTTTTGCCTAATGATGAGTTATGTTTTGGATCCATAGTAGAGTGTGAACCTCTGTAGTGTCTTAAGCGGCTCTGCTGGTTCCTTATTGTCCGTCCAGTGGCCTCTGGCATCTGCAAATGCCCGCTGTGGCCCATACTGTGTCAGCGCTCACAGTGATGAATGGAAGTGACGAGGCGGACTCGAAGTAGGACGCAGCCCACGCCACGCTGCTTCACATCCCGGCCTTGTCACTACCGGGTGGACTCTAGTGGAGGCTTGACTGCACTGCATTTCCCTCCTCACTGTGCCGCAGACCCCGCCCTGGCCGAAAGGGGCGCGTACAAACGTAACCCGACATCCGACATTATTGGCCGAGCCGTGCGTCCGTCAACCCTTGTTCCTGATGCGCTGATGGGATGCTGACGGTGGTAGGCGGGCTCAGCTAAGGTCATTTGAATTACGCTTGCTAGCGAGCTTAACGGCTCCAATGAACTGAAGAAGTTATATGAATAACTGCGACAATGAAGGAATAATGAACACAGGGTCAAAGTCGACGCGCGTAGTCAGGTGAATTGGACTCCGGCCTGGCGGAGGAGAAAAGCCGCATCACCTCAGTGTGCTGTTAACAACGGGAGAGGAGATCCCGGTGCGCGTCTGCTACGCGTTTCTGTGAGCCGCTGAAGCCAGGCGAGCGGTGAGGAGCGGAGGGGGCGACCAGGCTGGCCTTTAAGCCGATCAAGGTGGAAACGCACACAACGAGTTTCATCTAGGATTTCTGTACACCTTCATGTTGTGACGGTGTGATTCAGTCGCAAGGTATGTGTTCCAAACAGCTTAATGTCACTGAATATTGAATTACTGTATGGGGGTTGTGCTATAGGGGAAAGGCAAGGAGCCGGGCGGTGAGTCTCCTGTCCTCTGTCAACCTTGTGCGTATCCCATTGTAGCTATTCACAATGTTCCTCTACACACGCAGCCTAATCACTAAAAGGCCTTGAACGACATATTTAATATGTCAGCACGTCCAAAATACTGCCGCTGTCAACCTAGCTCCTTTTAAGCTGCTGCGTTATCCAACGTTTCAGGGTGCGCAAATGTCCACAATAACATAACGTTTACCCTTATAATACCGTTGAATGGCCCAGTGAGAAAGCACATGGGATGGTTACAGAAGTGTGGTAGCCATCAGTGGGTTGAGCCTCCCTTTGGTTACCGCAATATGATGATAGTGCGCCTCTGAAATTTCCGGGTTGGACTGTAGCAGTAGCGTATGATGAGGCTGCTTTCTGTGTTTCTGCAATATCCTGTCAAATCCTATAATGTCCGTTCATTTTACGTTCATAGATAGTCATCCATTACACTCGACTCACCGTGGACCTTTTTTAATTATAATCAAGTAAATTAGTGTAATAGAGCCATCACCATCATAACAGCTCCTTGCAGTGAGAAGTATTTCAACCAGTCAGCATCTTGCTTCCCGGACGTGGGAAATGCTGCTATACTCATGTAGGCTACACACAGCTGTGTCCTGAAGGCCACTGAACTAACCAGACTAATAAATACATAATAAGTGCCATGTAAACCTATCGTTGTTGCTTTAGGAGCATGCTTCCAGCTATCAGGTAGCAATGAACACCAGTGTCAACACACGCCGTCCTCTGTTGTCTGACTGTCATCAGGGGCTGCAGGCTTTGAGGCAGGGTTTCCCCAAGGTCCTCTAGCCTCCAGCTTTATTCACTTGAAGCAGTTCTCTTTTGTGATAGTTCTAACTCTAAACAAACATCCTGTTGCTGTTAAATTTCAAGCAATAAGATGACACAAATCTATGATTATTGCTTATCGTCCAGTGCTTATTGAGAAGCACTATGTCTGTACTGTATGTTCATTTCAACGTGTCACACAAAATTATCAAATAATTTTTCACACTTGACACATGTAGTCCATGTGATGATTTTTTTTCTCAAGAGACACTATATTTACACATGTATTTCTGTAATTAACCATGCTTACTACTACTACTACTTCAACTAACCTTCCTCCCAGTGTCAGGTTGTTCGTCCTGTTTTGGTTGTGATTAGTTGTCATAGTTTGTGGCTCCTTGATCTCTTTCTAACAAATTGTGTCTGCATTCTTTTAGGATGATGCGTCTAGCATGTTGCACAGTACTGCTGTTTGTGTTGAGGCTCCTGGTGGGGCTGCCCTGGTACCAGGTGCTCCCTGCCATCCTCATCTTCTACCTGGGGAGTGGAGGATGGAGCTTTCTAAAGATATTTTCCCAAACTGTTGGCAGAGACCTACAGTGAGTATGTTTCTCTTTATAGTCAAGATGATATAAGTTAGCCTTAAAGAGGTGGAATAATTTATATTTCTGCATATAAACATACCATTTCTGATTGCAAATCAAGGAAGCTTGGAAAGACCATCATGTACGCAAAGACACCACTGAGATTGTTGACTTATGACATTTAATAACACATACATCAGATGTAACTAATGCACAACTAACTGATAATTACATACGTTTATAGGCTTTCAGTACGTTAAACAGGAAGTTGTTTTGAAATTACACATTCAAATAAAATAAACATTTACTTTGTGAAAATGTGTGAATGTGTCT
>JAVQKG010274783.1:0-11466 GCA_036025885.1 Hypseleotris bucephala
TGCCCAAAGATTTAACAATTAATTTAAAATAATCTTTTAATTCTGGTCAAAGTCTAAAATTGGGACAGTTAGGCAAGGTTTAAAATGTCCATATTGTAGTATTTAAAATCAACTAAATATATTAATTTCAGTGGACATAGAGCACTCCAGTTTCACTACTGTAAGTCCAAATATGGAGCCTAAATCAGGGTTAAACCGTACCCAAATGGCTAATCAAAATGTAAAGATTATGAGTCGCAATACTGAATATCCATTATGCCGTGCTCTGCTTTCATATCCAATCATCGGCACCCGTTATAAAAAGTTAAACAACATCGCTCTGCTCCGGCGACTGTAATCGAGGGAATTATTACATGCAAATGAGATTCCCAGCATGCAAAAACGCCGTCCCGGTGACAGTGTAAGTGAAGGAATGGGCTTTGAAGGGGCTGGTCTTTTACTGTTTGTGTACAAATTTGTATGCGATAATGCGAACGCGTGCATGTGTCTGTGCCAGCGGACATTTTAGGTCTACCCTCCTCACACTTAAGATGGTGGCACCTTGAGGCACATAGAGAGACACACTCCTCCCTCCTTTCCCCCCCTATGCTTCCTCTTCAGGTCCTTTGCAACAACACAGGACAAACCCTACCTTTCCTAACCCCTTGCCCGCCTAATAAATATTTAATTCACCCCTCTCTAATAAGGATATTAGGGCCACTACACCCCAGCCGTGCAGGCGTATATGTATGCATGAGTCCTCTCTCATCAAATTTACATAAAAGGGCCAGATGCTAATGCAAGTGTAGCAACCGCCATGCTATATGTAGTCGACTCCAAGCTCCAGCTAGGAACCCATATAATTTAATTGCTGACTGGCATGTATTTTTCAAATCATTCGCCGTATTCAAATGGCTCCCAGGCCTCGACACCACCGTGCTTTACAAAGAGCGCCGGAGACAAAATCGAATTTTAATTGTAGCCGCCCACCACAACACCCCTCCAGTTTTTATGCTTGTATCACATTAGCCAAAGCCCCTCCCCATTTTATGAAATTATTTATTATGCTGACACCTCTCTGCATTATAAATAGCGGGAGGAGATAGTGGATATTCAGGCGGGCACAAAGGCGAAACGGTGACTTTACAATTAACGGTTAAAAATAAGTAAAAGCCAATCAAGATTTGGGATTAAATTGGCAATGAGTACAATGGAACGATACAGGGATTAAAACAGAAATCAAGTGCCTAAAATGTTGGTATCAAGGGGGTTGCATGCGTGTGTGTAATTAATATAAAATGCGACATAAGATACATTATTTACACTCTTTCATCTCCGCCACAGATTCAAAGCCTATTTCAGACGCAATTATACTAATTTATTTATAGTGCCCGGATATTTGCATAATCGCAGCCAGCGGAGCACAGATATCCGGGCAGACAGGCAGTAACATGTGCTGGAGAAATGCATTTATGCACCTTCCGATTATGCTCCATAGCTGCTCAATAGTATCTAATCCTGCAGGCACATTTGAATGTATATGTGATGGTAGTGGTTAGCATTTTAATTCCTGACGTTTACTGTAAGGTATTAGGGCAAATAAACATGATATAATGACTACAGCTTGTTTTGTAGCTAACAACATATATTTATGAATTGCCTTGTGTGTGATGAACCTAATTTTCACATTTAAGACAAATTGATAGGGTTGAGTTACTGGCTAAATTGTTTTGTATTTTGATGGCTTTTTGAAAAATTCAGCTGAAGAATTCATGTAATGTTAAAATAGATTACAACCAAAAACCAAGTTTGTAGCTTAATTCAGATTCACAAAAAGTTAAATATTTTTGACTTTTGGGTGAAATTAAAGAATGTTAAAACTTTTGCAGTATGCTGTAATATGAAGCAAGAATGATTTTACTTTTCCACAATTTCCACCCAAATGTCAAATCTCCCCAACTTGATAATATATTTGAATTTCACTTTTATTATTTTAAACCTTACATTTCAATTGTGTGTTGGACATGGAATTAGACATATAAGCTTATGATTGGTGTAGCTACATAGTCCATTCTATCTGGTGTCATCAAGTCTAAAGCAATTCTCCCACCACAGTACATCACAGTAAAGTAAGCCATAGATATTATGACTGGATTACAGTGCAAAGCGATGGAGCAAGGTGACTATCTCATATATGTCGGACGTGCATATATCCACTGCAATGGGGTGGGGTGGGGAGCTACAGCATGGCAGAGCACAGCATGCCCGCTGCTCCCCACAAGATGCTCAAGTGGCCATGCATGATGTCATTAAAAAGGGCCTAACCATAACATTCCTTGGTGGATTATTGGGAGGTTATGGCTTGTTGCTTAGTTATTGAGTAAGGTAGTTCAGACCCCTATTTGTCTAGATTGTCTATAGAGGAAAATGTTGTGACTCTAAGTGCTAGGGTTTTGTGCCAGATTTGGTGCAAAAACACAATCTTGTAGCAGTTTCACACTTGCACTGTTTTTGGTATTAATAAGGATATGTGGATCAATCAACAATATGTAGCAAAGAATAATGATTTGCAAAGGTATATACCAAACCATAAAAAAAATTAAAATCTTTAGAAAACTTGGGGTTAAATTTAGGATCACAAATTTAGTTGAGGTTACAAAACACTCATGATTGATTGTGATCCTGTTGTAATACTAACACTTTTTCCATATTACATGTTTTTCTACAATCCCACAGTCTTACCTATGTGACAAAAAGATGTGGTCAAGTCAAACCTTTGAATACATTGATTCACACATTTACTAATCACATTGGAGTAATAACCTTGCCTCTTTTGTGTGCTCTACATAAAGAAGCCACACATATGCACTATATTAAAAACCAGGAACTGTGCTGGCCCGGACGATGCTGCCATGCGCACAGTGATCTCACCTACGGTTGCCGTGGTGACACCAACCAGAGGGAAAAGCTTGGCGGTGTGTGCGCATGCGTCCCGTGTGTGTGTGTGACAGAGGAGGAAAGGTAGGAGGAGGAGAGAGAGGGCCTTAAAGAACCACATTGTGAATGCTGTTTAAGGATACTGTCTCATTCACCATGCTTTGTATTGAAATGCAAGCCTGCAGTATTTAAATGAAGATGACTAATTCAGTGTGTTGTTAAGGCGAATAATAAAAACGTAAGTCAATAGCATGGTATGTTCTTTGCAAACGCTATACTACAACATATAAAGGTGCATATACAAAGCTTGAATGCATCTTGATCCTGTGCTAGCTTTGAATGCTCATCAAAACAAACTTGCAGCTGCTATTGTTGATTTCTATTAGCGCTGAGGGGCTAACTTAGACTACAGGGGTCATGGGCTCATCAATGGATAGTGGTGGCCTAGGCTTATACCCCTCCATCATGAATGCACCGAATTCATTACCCCTGGTGCAGATGGTGTCTGGCTGCCTGTCTCAAGTTCAAGTTCATGTCCATAGTAAACACACACACGAATGCACTATATAATGAGACCTGTCACTATCCAGACACTATTGTTTCATCTACATGATCTGGTAGACTGTGATTTTACTTGACAAAAAGACAGCACAGCAGGCAAATAAGGCTTTAGCCCTTTGCTGTTTAAACCCCGACTATGCACACTAGGTTGCATGACCAAGCCAAAACACCATTTTACCACTGTTTTCATTTTGACTATAGCTAATAGGTTAACAACGGCGCTTCTAAATATCACCTAATTTGCTTTGACAATATAATATCCCAGGCCAAGATGCATCCTCCCAACCTGCCATTGCATCTGCGGTACACAAATAGAAGCACACTGAAGTCATATAAATAAAAATCTCAGCCAGGTGAAATATGCTGATTGCCCAGCCAATGAATATGAAACATGCTTCTCTGTCGCCCTGGTGTTGTTGCTCAGATGATCACATGACAAAGATGGCTAGAGCCACCAGCTACACAATGTGAGATGCAGAAGCAACCATTAAAATCCACTTTGAGGTCATATCATAAGTAAATACAAAATGATGCACCAATGACCTGTATTCATGAATGCGTTATACATTTTAATGGATAACTCTAGCCTTAAAAATCATATATTACTTGCAAGTCAGTAGAGTGTCTTTCTTACGATGTAAGTGAGCGGCCTGTATAATATGTAGCTGTGTGAGACATGTGATGCTGCTCTCTCCTGGCAACTGTGCATCTCAGCAATCATTGCATTTCAATCTGACTGCACCAAGAGATTCTTCCACATTTAAAGACCTAAATGGACTGGCTGCATCGTCAAGGGAGAAGGAGCCAGTGGATGTTTTTCATACACCTGATATAACTGGCTCTAATCAAAATGGAAAGATATGGGCAAACTTATCATTTCAAAAAGATGACATTTAAAAAGAAAACAATAAAGATTTGTTCCAAAAATAAAATGAAGCATAGCTAAAATTGTCCTGGGTTCAAACTCAAGATGCTTGTATTTTTGTCCTTTGAGCATTGTACAATAATACTAGAAAATACAGTCTCAAATTATTTTTAACTGCAGCCTTGGATATTCAAATAAATAAAAAGATCATGAAAAAAAAATCACATAACAAGGATATGTGTAAAAACCGTGGATCAGATGGCTCAAATACAGCTAAAATGTATCATTCACATTAATTTTAATGTAGGGTCTATGTCCTGAGAAATGATGAGCCTTTTATGAACCCAGACAACTGCCAAAGCTCACAGCTGCTTTCACTTCATGGTCAAGTTCAAAAACAACAATGCCCTGAGATGCTACACACACATCTCAATACAACATTATCCTTCACGAGCCAGGCCTGGGTCCCGCGCATTAGAGCGCATGGGGCCACGAACAGCAGCACTATACGTCTCTATAGTTTTAACATAATGAGCCCGAGTCCTCATTATAAGCACAATTGTCGAGACATTAAGCATTCAGGACCGTTACGGGCCCTCCTCAAAGTTTTTTTTTTCTCTTTTTTTAGGAGGGGGTTGTGCGCGTCAGCTGAGGCTGGGAAACGTCGCCTCTTTCTTTGGGGATGCAGATGAGTCTGGTGCACTTGACGTCTTTTCATGACCCCTGTGCCCTCCCATCCACCACTACACACACGCAGGCGCAGCCCCCACCCCGGGCCCTTTACGCCGTTGCTGTCTGTCATATCGGCCCTGGGCATGGCATTGCCACTTGCCCCAACCCGAGCGTGGGAATGGGATCGTCCAGTCGTTCACATATCCTGCACTGCGGTTAACGGAATCAATTAAGAAGGGCCGACCCCCCTATACCTACACACACACAGACACACACACACACCTCCCTCCTCTCCTAACCCCGCTCTCTGTCCCTCTCTCAATCCCTCTTTCACAGTTTTTGTCACTTCAGAACACGTCCTAATTATTAGGCTACTGTTTGGGATGGCAGCGCCGTTTCCTGGACGGGCATAATCATGCTTCAATCATATGAAAAAAAAAAAAATTTTTAAAGGTGGCGTATCTGTCACCATCAAAAGAAATGTGTATTATCGCACAACAATTTCAAATATTATAAATATTAACAATCAATCTGGATAGCGTTAAAAATGTCACTGTATGCTGTGCGTAATCATAAAGCAGAGAGTGTGTGACAAGTATCTTAATAAATAAAGCCGAAATAAAATAACACACAATGACAATATGACACTGTACATATTGGTTCCAGGAGTTCATTTGTAAAGTGTGGCACAGTCCTCGGCGAATCTGGAAGTAGTTTTTACTTTCGGTTATCTAGCTTTATGACGAGCAGAACACTCATACAGCTAGATAACCAAAGATAACAACTCACTCCTCATTCCTTTGCTATGATCCACACGCGAGCCTCTTCTCCTGGAGTCTGCTTTTATTAATATAGTGTTGAAAAAGTCATCAATGCCCATCACAAAACTTA
Source organism: Hypseleotris bucephala (assembly GCA_036025885.1). Lineage (NCBI taxonomy): Eukaryota > Metazoa > Chordata > Actinopteri > Gobiiformes > Eleotridae > Hypseleotris > Hypseleotris bucephala. Next base: position 5,906 of record JAVQKG010274783.1, read on the forward strand.
TAATCCGTATACTCCGCGTCTGCACCATCGAGGGCCACTATAGTGTTACAACACAGGTACAGAACGGGAACACTTGGAACAAAATATATATAATCCCAATGTTAATGTCATATTCACATGACATTAACCAATATTACTGAGTTGGAGTAGGCCTTGAAAGCGCGGGTAAGGTGCAGCCATCCTTGCACGGGGGCCCTAATTTGCAATGCAAATAGCTTCAATCCCACAAAAGGCTCTTTCGCCTCTATTAAGTCGTCGTGGCAGTGGCAATAGATATCCTGTGAGGCCGGCGCAGGAGAACCGCTGTAGAGAAAAAGAGACAGGGGAAATCCGGTTTCCTGTGGAAAGTGCAATAATGGCGCAGGGAATTACGGCGCAAATGTATCGGATTATGAAAACAGGATCTTGTTTTTGGAAAAGGGGGCAAAGAGCATGAAGTTGTCCATTCGCATCCCGAAGAAGGCTGAAAGAGTCCGTAGCATGTGCAGGCAACACAGACGCTCGCTCTGTCGCTGTGAAAAGTGTGGCCAAATAGGGGCCATCCCACAAGGCGAGAAGGGTCTGGGGGTGGCCAAAATATGGACCAACCCCGATGAGGTCAAAGGCCTCGGACCACGACCGTGTAGCTGTGGTGATGTCATAAGAACAAATCGCATATGCATCCTCCTTTCCGAGCTCATTCTCCATCCGCCTCAGCGCTGTGGAATATGTCCGCCTTGCAGCAGCAGCAGCAGCAGCAGCAGCACATCGCTGTACGCTGCCTCGCTGTGTCCCACAGGCACGCACAGACACCAGAATGGAGAGTTTAAACAGAGAACCAGATCGATTCAAGAGCTTTTAATGAGATATGTGATGTAGGAGATACAATTAGGGACAGCGAGGAGAGAGCCTCCTCGAGATGCACAAAGTATTTATCCCACGCACGCTACGTTTTCGCCACACGCGTCTTGCCTGTTTACCGCTTTCCATCGCAAGACGTAGGAGACACATACGATTCAGCGACGAACCCCCTATCAGTGTGTATGCCTGTGTCCATCTGCTACACAAAAGCCCAGCGCTCCACTGAGTCCGTGTGTTGGAGCTTCTCACTTCGCCACATCACCGCGACGCCCTGCTCTAAAGCGGTCATACATGGGATCTTTGTAACTGAGTCAACAATAACTGCCAGTGGACATGTGATGGATCATGCGCACGAGCCTGCAGCTGCTGGTGCACTTAGTGGCACCTTTAGCGTCACTTTGATCTGCTCGGACCTGCTGGACGTGCACCTGCTGGCACGTGAGACTCAGGGCTATATTAACAGTAAAGTGCCGTTTGCTCTTTAGTTACTCACTCGCAACAGCTTTATCAAACAAGTTTACTTTAGTTTAATCGGTGGGAGGAGCCACAGTAGAGTCTTTAATGAGCAGATAGGTAACAGGCCAGCGCGCCTCAATTAGCCGCTGTAAACAATACACTTAACTTTACGTCCACAGTCATTAAGAGATTTATCAAAGGTCAGGAACATTTGATCACAGTATAGGTCCAAAGTATTGCCAATTTCCCTCAGGTCTCACCCGTGTCTCATACGAAGACGATACGTGGTAGATTCAATGCAAGACTTGCTAATGGTGTAGCAATTAATCGAGGAAACGGGGCCTTCAACGAGCAGGCCATCCGTCAATATGCACACACACACAGAGCCCCACTGAATAGAAACAAGAATGATCTCCTGATAGGTTTATAACGAAATAAGATAAGATAAGAAAAAATAGTGTCTTTATTAAAATTAAAACGGACAAGACAGTGTTTATAAATCCAAGCCATCCCAGCCGCATTACTTAAACAAAAGACATTTCAAATCAAATTTCCACTAAAAGCCTTATAATGTTGTTTTCTGCACAACACATTTTTAAAAAGTAATTCAGTTAAACAAGCTTATATACAACACTCAGTAAAGGCTTACACACACCACATACTTTCACACATTCACAAACTTACAACAAATTCACCTACAAATCATTATCAAAACTTTTGGTCGCTTTTGGCATCTATGACAAAAAACTCTTAAAAAATAAAAACTTCCACTTACTTCTGGGGCGTGTGTGTCGGATCACTGCGAGCGAAAAGGCAAAAAAGAAAACAATGCAAAAAGTATTTCAGCCATTGTCCACTTGCGTTCTAACATGACGAGATACAGCTCTGATATCCCAGCTGTTTCTGACCAAGGTTGAGTTTCATATGCGCATCTCTTTCCTAATTCTTCGCTACGTGGTCTACCAAAAGTGTGTATAGCCTGCCTTACAAGCTTCAGCTGTTCTGGTCTCCTAACATGAACGTATCCCAAGCACACGAAACACGACGAGAAAGGGGGGGTAGAGGAGGAGGGGGGGGGGGGGGTCGAGAGGAGGAGAGAAACACAACTTTCCCATAGCTACCGGCACCATTGGTGTGGAAGTTTTTTTTTTTTTTTTGGTCTCCTTTTTTGGGGGGCAGACTGGGGTGGGATCAAGCGTAAGGGTGGGTGGTGATGGGGGGAAGGGGTGACGATTGCAATGATGGGTTGGGATGTATAAAGTCATTCTTCAAGGTATACGTGCTCGGAAACCCAAATAAGTCGGTTCTTTTGTCGCGCGCCTAGACTGAGGGAGTATTGTTCTGAGTACAGGACAGCAGGACATGGCGTGAACTCTACGTCCCATCTCTTCTCTCTCAATCTCTTTCTAAAACCAGGTTACGAAGTTGGTTATGAAATTGCTACAGGCTGCCTCGCTAACATGCTTTAACAAATGAAACGCATTTGCAGGTTTCCGCACGAGAAGACAGCGCCAAATAGTGAGATAGGAGGAAAAAGCAATACAATTTTCAACATGCAATTGCTGGCGTACAAAATGAAGTCAGTGAGAAATTAAAATGAGAGAGAAATCACACAATCGAACGCCCTTAAGTAAACGCAAGCTTGGAGGCCCCAGGGAAGCCAAAATGCCAAAAAGAAAATTCTTGAAACATGTAGGTGTGTTTCTATAAAGCGAGAAAAAGACTTGAAATGGGGAATAGACAGGAAAAAAAATGCAATCTAAAATAGGTCACCTTGTTGCCTAACTCTATATCACTGTAATTCTTATGAAGGTGTGTGTGTGAAAAGTGTAGTGAGTTTTTACACTATTTCAGTTGAAGTTAAAAAATTTGGTGTTTGTATTTAATAAGAAAAAAAATTACAAAAAGAAGCTAAAACAATGAATGTGGAGTATAGTAACCCCTCACCCCCACTTTGCCTAATTGCAGGCGTATCCATTAGAGGCGAGCGGATCCACGTTGTGCCTTAACAGCGAGGGCACGTTCGATGACGTAGACAAGCATATCAGCTACGTGCAGCCATATTTAAATACATCAAGGCAATTAGCGCATCAAAATATGCAAATCCCGCTTACTACCGAGTCTGCACGGCTGCGGACGGACTAATTTACGCTCCAGACACTTCTGCGCTCGCCCTCTCGTTTTTACGACCAACCATGGTAGTTTTGTGTTGATATTTTTGGGACGGGACAAGAAGAAATGAGAAGGAAGAGAAGAAGGATCGATGGCTCCTCCGTGGAAAGGCGTCTATGCGTAATGATCCGCCTCGTCATTCTCTTTTCTGGAATACTTTATCATATTCATGCATATTCAGAGGTAACATTTGCATAGTTCATTGAGACGTCTTTTTGTTTATTTTGACTGTTATTTCATGCGCGTTACAGGCAAATTTCGGCATCATCTAAACCTTTATCTCCGATACAATTGAACTACGTTTTTAACAGAACTTTAACTATAATCTTTAATGCGCAATGTTGGTGTTTTGAATGCGTAAACCTAATGAGCTTAATGGTATACATGTAAACAGAATCATGTAAATCGGCTTTGAATAGTCAATGCGCGTGCATGGACAAAGAGCTGGGAGGAAGCAAACAATGGGTGGACAGAGCAGGTGAGACTCGCTTTAAAATGGCTGCTGCTTGGCAAAATACACGAGTTAGTTCTGTAAAATCAATCCTTAACACAACTCTCGTTAAGAGTTCGGGACCAGGCAGTGGCGCAGCGCTCACATTCACAATAGACTAAACTCTGTCTCTGACGGTCTTCTATGGGCACAGCGTGTGCGCGCAAATCGATGTCATGAACGAGCGCGCGGCTTTCATTTACAGAAATAATATTCTATACATATGTAATATGTTTAAACGCAATCCATTTATCATATTGTGTCGTTTCTCATAATTGTAAAGTTACATGAACAGAATAGTGAATTGCCCCTTTAGAGAAAGTTGCGTCTAAATCTCCACTTACCTGCAAATCAAATTAGCATACTGAGCTGCTGTCAGTCGGATTTACGTCGCTGTAAACTCTCTATCAACTCATAGGGACGTTTTCCTGACAGTCAAGTTTAATGTGACGGGAGCCACAGCAGAAGGAGATGCAGATGCAGTTCCCTATAGGCTACTCCCCTCGTCATTGAACCTTGCTCTTAAACGGATCGTGGCTCAACTCCAGTGGTCAGGCTGGCTGACGCGTAAAGATATTCACAGCGAGAGCCACAGGAGTCTGTCACTACTGCACCAATGCTTGTGCTCCTCACGATGCTCGTGCAATCCCAAAGTAACCTCGTGCCTGTTTGAAAAACCACATAGTCTGCTTTGATAGGGTGCATAAGACCCAATGACAGAATAACGAGACTGAGACTGGTGAGTTCAAATTTCAAGTATAGGCCTTTCTCATGTTGTCTATTATCTGACAATATTAGAAATGATTTGACTCGAAGCATCAGTGTTAACAGGATAATGAAGGCCTTTCAGTGGTATATCGAGGCCAGTGACTTTATAAAACCATGACGTTGTTCTCATTTATATAGACCACTTTTTATGAGACCGTTTTGTCTATTCGCGTGGATTTACAAACGCAAAAGATGAATCAATGCCACTACAGTAGTAATAAGCCAGACCAGATCAAGTGAATGTTGAGTTTTTCTTTAGTGCACATGAAAAAGGAAAGGGACAAACCAGGAGGACTTCCCAAGTTAGATTATAAGATGTAAAATAAAATATATTACAACCTTGATTTCTCATAACCCAGTAGGCTAATCTTAGCCTATAGGCCTACGTAATTATTTTAAACTTGAATCTCTCAAATTATCTAAATAGGAACCATAAAAGCATTTAAACCACAGTGCACTTTGGTAAAAGTCTTTAGTCTTTGTCTTAGCCTATTATTATAATTATTATTATTATTATTATTATTATTATTATTACTCACGTATTGTAAAAGTAAATTACAGTCATAGTTGTGTGAAGGACCGAACGTGTGCTCCGCTACGTGACCAGATATTGCCATCTCGCGGTGAGAGTGGAGATTGCGCCGCGCTACAGTGAGAGGATGCTGGAGTCTAGTGCGGGCCATTCCACTGCGGTACTGTTAATTATTACTGGCTGGAAAAATACGTTCTCATTTCAAACTGATACCTATCAAAAATAGGCCTATGTATTAAAATAATCTTTATGATTTTGGACATCGAACTTTACGCATGATTTTGACGCAGAAACGTTATTAGC